>VXBL01006671.1:3039426-3069682 GCA_013400195.1 Aramus guarauna | reverse complement strand
CCCGCCCCCCAAATTTAATCCTCTTTTGCCTTTGCCATTGTTCAGTGGAATAAAAAAAGCCCCAAAACTACTAATTATATAACTCATACTCATATCCTGTTGTGTGTGGCTAGTTCATATGTTTATGCATTATGCTGTAGACAGAATATATATGATTTGAAATGACAAGATTTGCCTTCCACTGCTATAGAGTGAACCATGCACTTGAAGAACATATAAGGACAATGTTATTTGCACATTCTTCACAGTTTTAAAATATTTAGTCGCATCCATGCCATTAATAAATTTCAAAAACAGACAGTACAACTTCTAAGGATTTTAATCACAGAATGCTACTGTTTTGATGACTTAAGCTTTGGAATTGTGTCACACTATTTGCTGTTTTTCATGTCAGTGATAAAGGACAGGTATCAGTAATTCAGAATCTGCCTTTACTTCAGATAAGTCTGCTTTCACCTGTCTTTTATATTGCTAAAAACACCAGATGGTCACAGTGGATCACAGTGAAGCTTTACCGTCCTCAGTTACGAAGAAATAGAAAAATAATTTTTTTTTAAGAAGAGAGACAAATAGGAGCAGAATTCATACTTCTTTACAAGTTTTTAAGAAGGGTAATATGACTTACCTTAAGATGCCAGTATAGAATTAAGTGGTAAAACATCTTAATTTGCTGTTGGCCAGGATATTTCACAAACTTTTTGAGTACAGGTCCCTGGTGAGATCAGAAAAGAGTTCAACCTAGAATGTGAAGACACAATCTGATCCATAGCAACACATTTTATCATTACAAGACAGTTATATCATTGTTAAAAGGTTTTTATCTTTCTGGTCTGCAACTCTGAGTTGCATAGGTTCCCTAAGCTGCCACATCATTAGAAACAGACAAAGGTATTTCAGTTTATACAATTTAAGACTCCACCCAGAATAACTACCATGTTTAGAAATATGGAGAAATTAAACTCTCAGGTTTTTGACCCATAATACTGTGGGTTAGAAGATTTTTCTCTAAGGACAGTTAAATGCAGTACATGATTGGGATGTTATTTCATATACCTTGTTGTGAAGCATCTGTTGCCGGTCCATGAAAAACAGTATATAGCAGTGAATGTGAAAATTAGTCTATTTTGTTACTCAGGATGTTACTCTGAAATTCAAAGTAGTTCTCAGTTATTTTGTGTTAAGGAAATACATTCCTGGTCCTAAGTTTAAAAAAAAAAAAAAAAAGGCCTAGAAAACTACTGAGTTTTCTCACCCCTACATTTGTAACCAACTTCTTTGAATTCAGGCACTATTCAATAGAAGGTGGCAGAACTTTAATAGAATTGTGTTATTGCTGCCAAATTAAAATTGTACAAGTATCGCTGCTTTAATATTTATCTTAATGTGGTATTCTTTTACTTTTTTGAAGACTCCATCAACAAGTTGCAAAGCTGTTTATTGGGCTTTATAGATATTTCTACAAATTATTAGGGTTCTGCATGTTTCCCTTCCTGATAAAATTCAGGAGCATTCACTAGGTAGTTTGTAATTTCTGGTGTACTGTTCATTACTATCTCATATATACTTTCAGAATTTAAACTAATTCTGATATTGATTAATAAAAAAGGAAAAGGTTTGGGAAAATAAAAAAAAAAAAAACATAAAAAAAAAAAACCAGAACAAAACAACTTCAGAATCTGTATTTTTATTTTAACAAAGAAATGAAGGGAAACATCAGAAATTGGGGGAAGTGTACTGTTTACTAGACAAAAGCCAGGAGCCCTATTTACTGCAGGAATGCAGGGTAAAGGAATATTCTCCCTTTTCTATGTTCTGATCATGAGATTTAGGGACACTGCACTGGTAAAAACCAAAGATGTGTTTGTTCACCGCTTCTCCTTTCAGTGTATTATGTGCTTAGTTTCTAGGCTTCTTGGGAAATTTATGTGTGTTCCTTTTTTTCCTCAATGTCCTAATTTTATATCTCTTACTGATCACAAAAATGATCCCTGCTCCATATCTGGAGGCACTTTTTAGAGATGGCATTACTGCTTTTTTTTTAATACTGTAGGGTAAAAAAGAATCACAGCAGTTTTGCTCAAGTGGCCAAAAGTGTATGTTGTATAACACTCTGAAGTAAAAACCATCAGTGGCAGAGGCAAATTTTACACTTATTGTTACTTTAGGTCTGTCTTGAAACTGCAGCATATTGCAACCTGTTTATAAACCTGGCAAGCCAAAATAACTGGTGTAAAACCCAGAACAACAGTTTTTTCAACTAGCATGATTGGTGAAAGAAATGTTGCAACAGAGATACAGAAACTTCACCCCAAACAGCATAAATATTACAAGCTATTGAATAGTTTTCTAGCAGAATGCAAAGAGCACTGCCTATGTATTTTTAGTGGAAAATTGGGCTTGACAATGCAATATATATATATATATGCAGAAGAACTTTCTTATCAGTAGGTGTGTTTGCAGAATCAATTGAATATCATGTTGGTTTTTTATAGTTGTTGAATAGAAATGTATTAGGTCAAATGGAGACCGGAGTACCACACAAGAATAACATCATTCTCTGTAGTAAAGCTCCTCTAAGCTACAGGCGCTTTCATCAAAAATAAAAAAAATAATAACAATGAAACTTTTTTAAAAGAACTTTGATAAACTGAGTTAAAGACATAAGTGATGATGGTTTTCATACTGAATTTATTTAATTCCTCTTAAAGTGGGGAAAATTATATCACTATTATAGTGAGGAAAGCCAGAAAGAATATTATTTTCAAAATTCTGAGAAGTGTTTGAGTATCTTCGTGGTTGGCTTCAATTTACTGGAACTACGTCAGAGTACCACAAATATTCTTTAAAATGCAATAAAAAAACTTAGGAAAAGGAAGGTAAGAAACAACATGGAATTTAAGACTAATAATTTATAATTCTAGTTCACAGAATAGCAAATGTACAATCAATAGGCAATCTCCCTCACCAGTTGCTTATTTTGTGTTATCCAAGACCTTACTGCATATGCCTATTTGATTTTGCCTGTCTTGAAAATCTCATATTTTTGTTGTCTTCCTCTGTTGGTGAATCTTAATCATTCAGGCTTAGCATTTATTTGAGCAGGAAATTGTTAAATTTTAATTAGAACAAAGAGACACAAAAATGATGTATGGAATTATAACAGCAGTATTTCTCAGTTCTTTATTTTCAAGTGGAGTCCTCTCATTCCTTCATCTTTTCACTGTGAGTCTCTGACCTACCACCAGAGCTCTCCACAACCACGATAGCAGTGAGGCTGTTCTGTGTCTTCCTGCACAAAATTAAAAGTTCTCAGCCATTTTTTAACAAAGCCTTAGCTTTTATTCAAAACATCCAAATTTCCAAAACATAAAGCCTAAACTAAAACACAGAAGGTGCAATTATTCTAATTTTCTTTGCCTTGCCTTTCTTTCATATTTCTTTCATATAAGCCTATCAAGTGCTTCTCCATGTAAGAGTTGTGAGTTCAGCAGTAAATGAAGAACAAAATACAAAATAAGAAATTGAGTGCAAGGCACTGGACACAAAATGAAGATTTCACTTGGATATTTGCAAGAAATTTAAAAGAGGTAACACTTGCTTTTTCAATAAATCCTTGAACTCCAACTCAAAGGTAACACTTGATAACAGTTAAGACCAATGTTGCTGTTTATTAGTAGAATTAAACAATATTCCATACTGCCTTGTGATTACACACAGTAGACAATGAGCTGCTTGTAAAACTTTATCTAGGACTTTTTAGTTAGGTGTCTTTTAGGGCCTGTGATGTTTTACTATTCTTAAAATTGTCAGTATTCATCTTTTCAGAGTTGGCCTGCATTGCAGGGTAACGGACTAATGTTTATATTGGATCAGAGTTGTGGTCAGGGCTTTTAATAACTGCTGGAAAATAACAACTTTCACCCAAAAGTAAAACTATCCCCCAGGGCTCTCTAAGGGAGCAATTGTTTGGTCTGTTAAACTCTCCTATCCCCATTTTGCTTGGAACAGGCTGCCACCTTCACAAAGGTGCACTCTCTCTCAGGCCACCACTCTCTATTAGCAGTTTTACATTAGTCCTAATAAGCAGCAGATGAAAAGCTGCATATATCACTGGCTGTCTCAAGCCATCCAATTCTCCCCCCAACTCTGCACATGTTAACATGTTGATAATGACATTTTCTCTTGGTTCAGGTCCTTCATTATCAAGATTAACCTTCATTTTATTCTTAATTCTAATATTATATCTTCAGTGTTAAGTCTTCTTCAGGGATCTCTTATAATTTCCTTAACCCTCAATTTAGTAAATGCTGCTTATTCATCCCCTCTTATTCTATTCATTTCTTTTAAGGGTATTTATTCTTACATAGATATGTCAAGGAAATCACCACCTTTGGCTTAAACAACATCCCCAGAGCTTGAAAGAGCAGTGTTATTAGATGGAAGAGTGAAAATGATATTTTAATTCCCTTCCTCAATCACATTAAATTATGTATGATCTCTCTTTTGCTTAGTGCATCCTTTAAATTAGAAAGTTTAAATAGAAAAGATCTCTGTTTTTCATGACTAATTTCCTGGTAATTAAGCATATCTGGACTTCTTTTCAAAAACCATTACAGGTTTAAAGTAGTGTCCCTGGATCCTCAGATCTTGTAAGAAAGCTCAAGAATACATCCCATCCTGTATCAATTATTATTTTAGTTGTTATTTTATTGGAAAATGCCAGTTCAGTGCTGCTTCTCTTCTCCCTTTATAGGCAGGACAATGATAGCACTTGACAAAAGAATAATAAGTAATTATCCGGGAGTTCCTTCTCTTTTTGGTCTGTAAAGGAACATTTCTCCTTCCTGACCCCCAGCTGGAATAGGCATTTGTCTTTGAGGGAGGGGGGGAATTAAAAAAAATTCAAGGGAGAATAATCAGTTGGTGCTATTTCAAATCTAGAGAATAAATCAAATATACATATTACAATACATCTAATTTAAAATTGTAGGTGAGTAGAAATCGAATGTAAGAACTATTATAATGTTATCAAGTTTTTCAGACACATCTCATCTTGCTTATTATCATAATTGTTAAAAATGTGATAGCACAGGGAGATTTCAGCCAGGTGTCAGGCTTTCATTTCTCTGAACTCTGTCTCTGCCTCTAAGGAACAGGGCTTGTTACAAAGATTATGATGTAAGTGAACAGTGCAAGATGACTAATGGACACAAAGACTTAGAGAAAAGCACAGGAGATTAGAGATCAAGATATTTCTAGCAACTTGATGGTAAATTGTCCACAGCATATATATTTGTAATATTTTATAAAGGGGAAATCTGTCTTCATATGGCTTAAGTGTAAAAGATAACCTTTTAAACTAGACCACAGAGGGTGTGTCAAAATGCAAAGCAAAACCAGAGACTGGTCTAGGAATTTTATCTTCTAATCCATCCCTTCTTTCTTCTAATCCAGGCCCTGGCTGCTTTCTTGGGTTTACAGCTTCCTCTGCCATACTCCCAACTCCTAACAATTCTCATGCCCTTTCTAGAGCACACTCTGGCAAAGCGTAGGGAACATCATTTGAAAATAGTATCAGAGATGACTTCTACAAGACTTTCTATACATACAGTATAGTAAGAGATGTTTTAGCCTCCCCTTGAACCCAGTTTTATGTTGTTATTTTGGTTTTTTTAAAAATCTTTCTTAATGAAAGTGCAAGAGATTAAGAACATCTAAAGAATGAATATTTTCACTCATTTTTCCACTCTGTTTTATTAAACCAAAATTCATTTGGTCTTTTACCAAACATCAATGCTCACAAGTGTTCTGTGCAAAAGAAAAATGCATTTGTAACTCTGTAGCAACATTAAAAAAGGGAAGAAAAGTGACAAACATCCCATCAGGCAGTATAATACCTACCACTTATGCAATATCCTCAGCTGTACATTTTTCTTCTGTACTTCTTTCTCCAATCCTCCACTCGAGTGAATAAGATCACCTACACTCACAGAGGGAACATAATGAAATTATAGACATTCTCTTTCAAATTTAGTAAGGAATAGCATGTATCTTCCAGAGACAGAACCTGGATTTTGTTACCTATAAACAAGAGTTGTCTTAAGTTAAAGACAAGAATATTTTTCACATCCTGATCCAAGCTACAGCCTACTTGAATGAACCATAGAACTACTTACTAGCATTGAGAAATGGCAGAAGCAATAAGTAATTGTAGCAGTTGTTTCTTTTTCTTTTGCTGATAATGCAATAGCTAAGGACTAGCTGAAACTACTGCAGCTATCCAGGAAAAAAAAAAAAATCTAAGTACGGGGTTAGAGAAAGACTTAAGCAGTTATATTTTACCATTTCCTTTGTTTCAATTTCTAGTGAGGCACCTTGATCCTAAAATAATGTTTCCTGTTCCATTGGCTTTGTAGTGCTAGACTGTTGTACAAGTGGGAAAGGGAAAAAGATGAAATTCAGGCTAAGGGGAATACTCCAATAATAACCATACATTTTTAGTACTAGCCCTAGCAGGATTACAAATGAAACTGTTTCTGCATAGCTATCATGGACTGCCTTAATTTAAAAACAAAACTTTAATCACAAAAAAATTAAAAGCTTCACTTTAAAATTTACTTAAAAATAACATTCTATTAGCACAATATGTACTAAAATCTGGATAGGACATTAGTTCCAAATGAATTCAGTGGGTCTTCACTAATCTCTAGCTGCACGTTGACTTTGTGATCTAATGAGGTTTGCAAAAAAGATTTAGAAATTGATAGTCTGGCTCAAAACATACAGAGAAGGGAGAGGAGAAACATCTCTTTCCTCTCCAGCCTCCTTATAAAGATGCAAGTATGAGGATGATACCTTAGGGAGTTTAGTGTTTAAAGCCCAGAATTTTGCTTTCTGCCAATCAGATGGTCCATGAGATTTTCCTTGGTTTATTTGCTATTAGAAATATTCTAGAAGCTGCCTGGGTTAGTCTGTAAAAATTCTCAAAGAACTCAGCTTTGAAGTTTGTAGCTGCTACTCTTCTACTGTCCCTCCAGGGATACTAGTTACAAGGGTCAGAACCTTCACAGGTGCACTCATGCCTTGCAGAGACACCAAGAGAAAGTGCTCTGATTCTTTATATTAAATAATCTGTACTCTAGAAGCTGGAGGGGTGAGACACAGTGGGATCTGATAGAAGACAGATCAAAATACGTGAGGAAGGAACATGCTGTCAATATGTATTAGGGATGAAGAAACCAGATTATTTTTTTCTAATTTTATCTCTATAAAATAATTATTTCTTTATAAGAAGCAAGAGCCTGAAATACATATTTACAGGTACAACTCCATTGACTTCATAGAAATAAGCTTAAGCCTTAATCCTGAATAAATGGAATTAAAGTACCTGGGTCGTGTTCATCAGCTGAGAAAGGCCACTAACCAAATGCTTCGGTTTGACTTTAGCACAATAACCACTTGATACTCTAAATTCCTCAAACATGGTAAGAGAAATCTGTCAGGAATTAAACTGTGGTCTGGTAAAGAGTTGTGTTAAGTATGTTACTAATTATAACAGCTGAGCTTCTTGTAAAGTCCTTAAGTTCACAGGTGTCCTATTAAAGTTAAATGGTGAGTGCTTTTCATCTCTGGGATTGTTTGCTCTGGTTGAATCAGCAGACAGATCCAGGAGGTTGCTGTGGGTACCAAGTATTTAGCTGGCAGCATTTTGGCTGGGAGAGTGTATGTCTTGATGCAAAGAGACCACAAATTCTTTAAGGTAATGAAACTTTACCCAGTTTTGTAGGATTTTTACTAATTCCTGTGATGCTAATAGGTCTGAGCAATTACATATATTTTGCTCTCTGGTGTATTGGTGTCTTAGAAACCTTTTTTACTCACAGATCTCTTTTGCTGTCACTCAGATACTAGCAGTGACCCTCATAGTGCAGACATAGGCATTATTGTTTCACAATAGTGTGCTTCTAGTGTGTTCTTTCACTTTTTATGTCTATATTGAGAGAGCTTAGTGTTCCATGTCTGCCCCTCAGCTTTCCAAGCATTCAGGTTAACTTATTAAATAGTCTTCTAAATATAACAAAAATTTGATATATCTTAATTTGGTCTTCCTTATATTAGATATTCTCAAAAGCAATATCCCATCTTTTCAGCTCACTATTCTCCCTTTATACCTCCATTTCCTTTATCACTGCTATCTTTAGTATCTTTTTTGTACTTCCAGCTTGATTTTTTTTTTCTATATTTCTATCAGATTCCCTTGCTCTCCCAAGAAGGGGGATTTTTTAAATTATTTATTTAATTTATTATTTAATGGATTTTATTTCTACTTTTCATGCTGCCTTGATTTTAAGATAACGATTAATTCAAGTAACAGAAGCTTTCCTAGGCCAATATCATCCCGTGGCATTCATAATATGGTGGCATTTCTGTGTTAATCTAGAGCTTAGAGAAATTTCAGAAAATGGACAGTTTTACTTTAGTGTTGCTTCTAGAATTCAATGTGTATGGTTTCAAAACTTTTAAATTTTTCAAAATAGAAGATATTCCCCTAAAACTCCTAGGAATAAATAGTTCACAATGATTTTCATGGTGGGTGTTTGAGTTGGGGTTTGTTGGGTTTTGTGGTTTTTTTTTTTTTAATAAAATGGGGGGAAGTTAGAGAGAACTTTTGTATAATGAATGTAAATTCTATTATTCAAGGGCAAAATGTGTAGCTGGGATATTTTTCTTTACTGAAGGCAGACAGAAAACTCACTACCTGAACCAGTGGGTGGAGGTCAGAACAAGATCTGCTTTATCCACAGGAGTACAGCCTTTTACAGCTTGCTGTTGTTCAGTGAATCAATTGAGCATGTAATAAGAAGAGCTCCAATATAGACAAGATGCATGAAACATATTGATTAGAGCCAAAGTAAATCTGAGCATGTGCAGAGGCTGACTGTACCTCAGGCAATTTGATGTCTGGGCAAAAGATATTAGCAGTAGCTTTCCTACAATACTTAGGTATAAAAAAAATCCCAGATTGCAGTTTCTATTTAACAAATGATGGTTTTTGTCTGATTACTGTAAATCTGCCAGTCTAGAAGATCTGTATTTCCCTAACTAGTTAAATGTCTGATTCTTGCAGTTTTATTAGATACTTCCATTTTATGGCATTTCAGATATTGGAAAATGTTCATACTCTTGAATGTTAAATGATGTGAAGTGAGGTAGACCTTGGATTTACTACAGAGAAAGTGATTCATAAATGCTCTTTTTTGCATCCAAACGGAATGTTCTGCATATAACTTATTTCTGTGCCTGTACTTGGGTTTTTTTTTCTGGGAGTTGTTGGGAGGAACGACACATTGCAAGTTATGGAAAACATTTTGGGGCAACTGGGATTAAACTGATCATGAGCTCAGAGATTCTGATCAGAATTAACTCTGTCTCATACTTTTACGTTACTACTTAATCATCACAAGCCTTTTCACAGAAAATAGGTTCTTTAAAAAAGTAAATGAATTTGGTAGTCCCATGTCAGTTTTTCTGGAAAATGTCTTTTTACCAAAAAAAAAATTATTTTTTTTTTAAACTTGATCTTTTACTTTTGAGTCAACATAAGGCACCGCTTCCTTACATAGACAAATAATGTGTGGATGTGTTTATGTATATATACAAAATAACTGACTAATTAGACATTGTTTCTCATCTGGCATTAACACTAATTACATGTGTCAAATTGTATTATCAGCCAAACAGGACTAGTAGTTAACAATAACGAAATCAGTAATACAGCTACCTGAAAAAATACTTTATTCTTTAAATGAAGTTTTCTCTTTGCTCATGTTTCTGAACAACTTTTCTTGTTTTTTAATTTCATTATGGTTAGAAAAATACTGCCACGTAGACCTTTATAGCTGAAGTTCTTCTAAAGTCTTAAAAAATGTGACAGTCCAAGTAAAAAACAACCAACAACAAAAACCCTCAACTAGTCAGAGCTGTGATGGCTAAACACAGACGCAGTTGCTATTTTAGACATTTAGCTCCAGTTGTCAGTATCTCTACAGTCTCTGATATCTGAATCTGAGTTTTATTGGCTAATTCCCCAAGTGTTCCCTTGAGAAACGCACCCAGTGTGGGGTTTGGTCTGCTCCCACTCTTTACTCTGTATTAGTTTTCTAAGTCCCAAGCAAAAAGTTAAAAACAACTTGTATAATTTTTATTGTATTGTATATTCTGTTGAAACTACAGGGGTTGCAGAGTGGGTGGGAGGAAGGCATAAGGACACATTAAGAAAAGGGAAGGTGTAGTTCTTGAAACTTATGTCTTACTATACATGGACAGCTAACTTTAGAATTTTCGAAAGTAAATAGCTTGTCTCTTGCAGTTTAAGAAAACTAGTTTTAGCAAGGATCCAATTAATTGGAGAAATGCACATGCTGACTTACATAAGGTATTTAAAATATCAACACATATATGATTGTGTGGTGGAGAAGCTTCAGCAAATAGAAGATTAAAATTTCTGAAGTGCTTTTTAAAAAAAGTAATATTTTTTTAAAGATTGCTTAGGAAAAAAACCCAAACCATTTGTAAATTGAAACAGTTAGGAAACCAGTATCAAATAACAAACACTTCTGAACTGATAGTTCTGGTAGAACTGTCTGGATGTTGAAAGAGATTTTCTAGTGTGACTCTTCTGATATTTTAATATTGTTAAACTTCAAGTGAATATTGATTGTTTATCAAGGAAATTGCTTTTGGCATGAATCCTCTATAATATCATCAAACAGAATGTTGTACTGTTTTTTTAAATATATTTTTTCTGGGTTGTTTTTTTTCGACTGCCTTGGACTGTACAGCTTGAACTTGTCCAGCTTATGGGACACAGACACTAATGAGTACAGTCTTAAAGCCTTACATGTGCTTTGCAAGGCAGCACGGATAGGCCTTTGCTTATTACTGTCAGTGGAGCCAGAAAGAGAGAAGTTGGCTTGAGAGAGGTTTTTTTATCCAGTGAGGGGAAGATACCAACTTCCACATCATGCACCGAATGCTCTTCAGCTTCCTGCTGCCAGTATGGCAAAGCATGTTATCTGTGGCTGTAAAGATTAATTTATAGGAAATTAATTATCAAGCAGTTGTTCTGGGCAAGCAGTGTCTAATTCAAAGCCCATTTAATTAGTAGCAGTTTTTCTTTCATCTCTGAACCTGATGATTACAGATGAAAATGGGAGAAGGTAAATGCACCACTGATCCCTGCTTGTGTGTTCCTCCAGAGAGACAAATGAAAGCAACTGATGGAGTCTGTGCACAGCACACTCAATTTGGGCAATATGAGTTTCTGACGAACATGGACAGTCTAGAACTTTTAGTCAGGACCAATGCAGGTCTCAAGATCCTCTCTGCAGCACCATGACTTGTAGTGAAGCTGCCTCACCACAGTCTCCTCAGTGCCAATTCTGGAATTATTTTTTTAATCTCATCACTTTCTTTGTGACTGTAACAGGTTCCTATTACTTAGAATTAAAAGCTTGTATTGCCAAATACACTAAAGCCAAACACCAAATAACTGAAAAAGCACTTATTGTGGTCATTAGGGAAAATTCTGTATGTTTTGCTGTTAAGGTACCTATAAATTTGAAATTACATAATACTCTTCCTTTCCTGAATACACATGAATCTGTTTCTCAGGATTGTTTGCTTTCTATGATATCAAGTATTTTTTTGCAAAAAGGAAACAAGATTAACTGTATTTATATACCAAATTTGGAATACTGAAACATGATTTAATTAGTCCATTTTAAAGGCTATTTAATTATGGAATGATTTTTTTTGCTCTGTAGCAGTGCTTAATTTGGGTGAAGGGTTTTGATGAAATTTGAAAGCAATGCCAGATATTTTGTTGGAACTTGGAAAGGAAACTTCACCACTATCTAGTATATATTGTAGGCTTTAATTCTGGATGGCTGTTGAGTCTCTTTTGGGACTGATCCTTGCTGGTAGCTTCCTAATTCCATGAAAAAGGTTCTACCCATCCAAAAAGCCAGGAGATAGTGTGGGAGGAACTAGTTCCTGTCTCTGGTCCAGTACAGGTGAAACGAGGGCTCAAACTGAGACCTCTCACAAACTAAATATATTCAAAGGCTATCACCCTTGCATATTTCAGGTCTTTGTGTGCACAAGAGCATTTGTCTCTGCATTTGCAGTGTTCTTCATTATACCCTTTTGATGTGTAATTTCTACATAGTATCAAGTTTGATAACAGTAATGGAGAAGAGTCATTGTTGTCAGAGGGAATTTAATTGTTCAAGAAGGGCCACTCCAAGCTGGAATCAACTGGGATTTCTACATTTTGAAACATCTACAGTTTTGTATTTCTGTATATCTGATGATGTTGTCAGAGTACTATACTGTGATCTTTTTCCATATTCTCCCGTTTTTTCTCTGTGTAAAAGATTTTGGCATTTCCTTTATATGTGCCATATTTTATGATTGGTGGTAAGTATTTATTGAAACAAGTTGAAGTTGGAACATCACATAGCTGCTGGCCATAAATTTATAAGTTTAATATAGCAGTTGCAAACTAAAAATCTGAGGGCATTAGAACATAACTAGATGTGATGTATACTTCACATCTATACATAAGTAGAAAAACAAAAATTTAAGCTATAGCATATAATCAAGTTGTCAGGCTGTTCCCTTCTACTTCACGTTTTTAGGATATGATGCAAATGAGCTTTTAAAATCGATTTGAATTTGTCAACACTGTTAATGAAAATGTTAATGCCTTGTTAGCTGTTGACTAATGATGGTGGAGGTTTTCATTCCTTACTTATTGGTGGCACTGAATGTAAGAAATCATGATTTATAGCTTGCAAATGGAATAACAGAGTAAGCTTTTCTGATCGGAGAACTCCCTGAGCTTACCTCATAACTGTGCTATACTGCACAAGGTGTGATATTGATGAATAGTTTTATGACTCATTTGGTAAGATCTATGAAGGCAGTTACTTCATAAGGTGGCATTTTATCACAGTTGCTTTCAACCTGCTGCAGTTGACTCATTGATTGGAGCTAGTCAGAGGAAGCAAAAGCTGGAGACTTAGTGAATGCTAGGGAAAGTGCTGATATTTGTATCTCTTTTTATTTTTTTCTAAACATTATTTCTGACAATGTGCCAATGATTGCTTTATGTATGCCTAATTATTCTGTCATTAGATGAGGTTTTGTAATTCTGTTTGGAGTGGCAAAGTCTGAGTTTAATATTAGCAGATGCTGTTTTTCCTTTTCTTTTTTTTTTTTCCCTAGGCCAACTTTGGCAATGCCTTCTGGATTTTTGATTGAAGAAATTGAACTTTGAATCTATACACATTCATGCATCATTTAGTTTGCAGAACTCCGCTCAATTAAAATTCAGAGCTGAGAGGTAGAGAGATCTGTGTGAGGACCCCTTTCCTGAAGAAATAACTCAGGTTTCAAATGCTGTTTTGCAGTTGTGGTTTAGGACTATTGGCAAGACAAGCAATTAATATTAAGTGCTCTATTTGCACCTTATTTAAAAAAAAAATAATCCAAATTTAATACTGAAGAACCTAGTCTTGCCTTTCAGTTGGCAGATTACTTTCTTCATTTTGAAATAAGACTTTGGAATAAGAGTTTGTGTGTGCAATTTTGGTTTTGGTGGTGGTTTGGATTTGGGTTTGATTTCTCTCTATCTATCTTTTTTTTTTTTTTTTTTAATGTAGTAGTATATTGTAGTTCTAGACTCTGTCCCTGGGATATTGTAGACACAATAAAGCATAGTCACACTGAAATTAATGAGTTCCTAAGTTTTGAAAGAGAAGTTATCTCTTTTCATTCAAGGAATGAATGAAGATTTGTTGGATGCTTCTTATTTACTAACTGCTGACTCAATATGCTGCTCATTCCTTGTATGGTAGATGTTAGAACTAAATCTGAAGCTTGTTTCTCAGTTCTTAATTTTAAGTATTTGGCATAAGGAGGATCTGATTCCAGAAGTTACCTCCATATGGACAGGTCCCGACAGACTGGCATTCACTTCAGGAGTGATGTTTGTCAGGATCCATATCCAACATATATGTGCAGAAATCTTCACTGGATTTTTTTATTCAAAAATAGAACTGTTCATATTTATTCAGAAATAATACATTTTAAAATGCATTAGTAAAGGACTGAATTCTATTCTTCTCCACTTGTCCTACTTCTGAACTCATGATATACCGAGCACTGAAAAACAAAGCAAAGAACATTCCTGTTCATAGTAAATTGATACTGAAAACACTTGATAAAATAACTGATTTCTTTTTTCCCTGATGGGTTTATATTTCAGTTAACAAAAAGCTGTGCAGAAGTAGCTGGTCATATATCAAAGAGTTTAGATCTAATAGGTCTTTGAACAGATAGTGTAAACATATGGGAATAGAAGTTGAAAGCAGAGATGTTCTCTTATAACAAGAGCTGCCTTTTAAATCCCGGTCAGTGTTGTAAGATAGCTGCTGATAAGCAAAAACTTGCTGTAGCTGGTGACTTTAAGCAGCAAATTTGCTGCACATTTTATGTTGTATTTTTATGTTAAATTCTCTTGAAGTACACTCCTAAATAGACATGGACTCCTAAATGCACATAGTAGAAGCCCTGAATTTTTTGGTTAAAAATTTGTTTTACAAATAGTTCAAACTGTCTATATGTTTCTTTTTCTGTTCCTGTTCCCAGTTGTGAGGGGTGGGGGGAGTGGAAGTAGCAAAACTTCAACTGAGTTTAGTAGGAGAATGAAGCTCTTAATGTTTGTACCATTGTGTTAAATTATAAAATTATTTTGCTTAAGTATTTTTTCCTATGAATATATTTTATTTATTATGACTAGAAAGAAAATATTTCTATATGAGAAATCCAATTTGTAGCTTCTACAAACTAAAGTTTGCTTTTATTCTAGATAATTTATTAACTTCAGGGTATCTATTTGCCTTTCACTTTTGGCAGTGGCATCGTTTCTTATGTCCACAATCCTTTGAAAAACGTTTATTCGTGTAACAGATTTTATATACTTCACACTGCCTCAAGGATAATTAGTCACGTGGGGAGGGGCAGCATGACCGAATAGGAGAGTTAAATTAGTTGAAAAAAGGAAGTGACTATTACATCCAATGACATCATATGACATAAGCTCTATACTTCAAGTTATTCAAACAAAATGTATATTTAAGGACAAAGCTTGAAGTAAGTATTTAAATGTTCTATAATATCAGCCTCAAATTCTTTTGTAATGGTTTGAGATTTAAAGAAAAAAAAAAAAGGCTTCAGAGGGCAGAGTTTTATGAATTGTATTCATAGTTAAGATAGAGGTTTTGATTGTGAACTCACAGCTAGGTTTTAACTAGCCTGTCCCAGCACAATACCTGAGAAAAAGACAGCAAATATCTAAAAGCAAACTTATAGGGTTTTTTGTTTGATTTTTTTTTTTCTGTCTTTATATTCAGATTAGCAGATTTTGTAACTCCAATGACCCTACAATTGTCATGGCTGGTTTTCTTGATTGCTTTAGAGAAAATTAGGGCAACTATCCCTGTGCCTATCTTTGTGTATTAATTAGGCTAATGTCTCTTCAGATGGAAAAGACAATGTTTTTATGAGGAAACATTATGGCTGTTTAATACTTAGAGAAGACTTTTACTGAACTTGAGCTTTTAAAGAGAAGACAACTTAATTCATAAAGAAAACTAAAAGCATCATATTAATATAATGGCAAATTGTATTTCTTAAAGGGAGAAGCACATGAATTTACTGCTTCCTAGCATTACCTCAAATACATTCTCTGTACTTTCATTTGTTATGAAGTCATTTTTCTCAGTACTGTGGCCAAATCTTTTTCATTATTCTTTTAAAGAATTCAATTTAACCTAACCACCACTTTAATATTTTGATCAAGAACACAAACACTTTATTAAACTAGATGCCTTACCATTTTATCCAATTCTATCAGTAAACTGTTCTTGCTTATCTGATGAGACTTGCTTAAAAGAAGTGCTACAGGTAACCTAAGGCTGCTGAGTTATTTGCAATTGTCTTCTGCACATTCTGTTCACAAATGTGGTTTGAGTTATAATTAGTGTTTGCTTAAAGAATGCTGTCAGATCATCAGCTGCCTCTAAAAACTGATTTTGGATAAAAGGGTATTTTAAGTGGAAAAAATATATTTTAAAGTAATCCTAGGTTTAGAAAAGTTGCTATTGTTCATACTGTATTGACTAGTAGTCAGAACCGACTTTTCTATCAGAGCATGGAACAAGCTCTGTATTTGCCTCAGGGTGTTATATGTGACAGCATGGTTAGAATAAGGGCAAAGCCCTTCTCTGAACACTTTTAGGATTCCTGTGGGACAGCATATGGGGAGGAGCAGAGCTGTGTGCTAGTGACCGATGCCTATGACAGTGGTATAGGAAGGAAACAGGGCAGTGGGAAGTAGCTGAACTACAGCTCATCCCCTAACTGTTGACCTGTACTGCAGTTCTACAGCAGTGATTCTCAACTGTTTTAAAGCTGCCCTGTTGTCTCCTATTTTCTGTAATGGTGGCTTTGTCTCCTTTTTGTTTCAGCTTCTCCCATCTTTGCTCTTATTTGCCTCTGTTTCCCAGGCTGAGTTACTCTGCATAGTTGTAAGCCTAGGAAAGATGAAAAGAGAGAGGCAGATGAAATTTGCTTTAGATATGTCGTACACCACCCCTTGTTCAAGAGCCACTGTTTAAGCATGAAAATAATCTCGAGAGGGCAGCTGAGCCATTTGTAAGAAGAACCTAATTTTGATGCAATCCAAGTGATAATTGGACTACTCAGGAACAGCAAAGCACCAGGTGTTTGACAGTGTTCCTGCTGAATCAGTGAAAGCATAAGGGGCTAAGGAAGTCAAAGACTTAACAAATTAGTTCTGTTAGTTTAGGAGGGAGATGTGTTGGTGGAAAAAAATAAGAAATTAAGGCAGGCAGATGTATACCTAAATACTTTTCTGTTACCTTGCAGAGCACTTAATTTTTAAAGGCCTATATTTGTAAAACATTATTTTTCTTATATAGAGGAGATAAAGTCAAGGATTCCAACATACTAGATTCATGTGGAAAGAAGGTTTTCAGTTAATCAAGAAATGTGAAATACATTTATAGCTTTTTTTAAATTAAAAAAATCATTAAATTTATCATATTTTTAAAGTTGTAGTTTGTCAACTACAGGTAGCAGACTTTTTTGATGTGTGGAGTTTCTTTTCATCTATGAGTGGCAGTTATTCCCAGGTCCAAGTGATTAATAGCAGAAACAGTGGTTTTGGCTTAACTTCACTATTTTGGGGTGTCTGCAACATGTTAATTATTTCAGTGAGAAGAACAAAAAAGGTTTTTTTTATACACTGTTCTTTCTCATTTGAAAACATGGTTCTTTTACCTCTAGTAACTTAATAGTATGTTGTTAGCCACTCACAGAAGGACACTGCTAAACAGTCTAGCAGTTATGACAGTTGTTGATTATCATACAAAATCAATTACTCTGATAGGTGAAGCAAAATAATTCAAGTTACGAGAAAGCAAATTGTGAAAAGATTCTTATTTGTTATTTACTGTGAAGCGATGGTGCAGTTAGGGCTTCCCAGCATCATTTGAAATCACCAGATGAGGAAAAGCAGAGTTTGGTAGAGTAGTGGAACATGCTGGAGACTTTGTCTCTCCTTGGTAGAACTTAGGAGTGCTATTAGATGCACACACAGTCAGATGTGAAGATCGATGGGCTTCTGTCATTTTGTGCTAGCTGAGCATCTGGCCCTCTACATGAGGCCATTGCATTGTCAGGTTTTGCAGCAAAGAAACGAAGTCCCTGCCTCTTCCAGCAGAGTGTACAAAATAAACCATTACAAGGGCACAATGGGGTGTTTTCCTGGGTTGGAAAATGTGGATGAATCTGTCATTCTATCTTCTTTGCCTCTCCTTTGACTGTTACATTATGCATTGAAACAAGACGCATGTACACAGTTAATTTTTTGAAAATAGGCTTTTATGAAATCAAAGACATTGTCAGCCAATATCTTTTAAATACAGCATATTCTGAGCTGCCTGTGTTTGGGTACCATCAGATTTAAAACGTATGGCAAGTAAATAACAACATAAAACTGATGAACCAGAAAATAAAAGGGGTCGTATGCTGTATTTTGTTAGACAGCACAGCAATAAAATACCGAAGGATGTTGAGATGTTGTCTACTGATATAAAACCAAAAATGCATCACTCATAACAATATCACAAGAAGGCAGAGAGAAGGTTAGTCCTATGCACTGTATATTTCACGGCTAACTTGACAGCATATGATTATTTCAGTTTTGGTCAGGGAAAAATATTAAGATCTCTTCTTTTCTTCAGAGATTTGGGCACTCAACACAATCTATTCTCAGTATGCACCAGTTGTTCAAAAACACACTGTACCTAAAGTAATGTGCCTCACCAGATCTTACATGTTGAATTTGTAGCAAAGGCTTGATCAGGTGATGTAGTACACCAATGTCTTGTGAAGAAAGTCTTTCAGATAACTTTATTTTCCTGGGTTTATGATTTTTATTTTCAAATCTTGATGTTAACTATGGTTGGTGTTGGAGTCTATGTTGGCAGTACAAAGCTTTCATTTGGCCTATTCTAAGCTTTAATTAGCAGTTTAGATAGGTCATCCATTACAAATAAATAAAATAAACACTTACATATATTGTTCAGTTTTCAGTCCTGAAATTCTACCTGCACAAGCAGATTATTTTCTTTAAGCACTATAGAAAGGCATCTTTGTTCTGCTGTTTAGGAGGAAATTTAAGCCTGCAAGATTGTACTTCTAACCACTTAAAACAGTGAAGTCATAGTACCAATAAATTAACTGTAGTGCTGAATTCACAGAATTCTGCTGCTTTTTCCTTGTACCCTGAGCTCAAGGACAGCATCAGATGTCAGGGCAGCAACTTCAGAGTGTCCGTGGATACATGATGCGCTGTTAATGTATGTGGAGATGTATATAGTCAGTGTGATGGACAGATGGCTAAATACAATCTACCTGGTATCATATCTGGACATAATGACTTGAAGCAGGAAAAGTTTTCTGTTCTGAAGTAGTTTCTAGGCAAAAAAAAAAAAGATATATTTGAATGTTATAAGTGGGTGTTAGGAAAGCTTCTGGCCTTAAACACTGGCAAGTTATTGCTGTGTGCAAACATCCTTAGTACAGGCAATGTTTGCTTCAAAATAAAGCCTCCCACTCTGTCTTGTGAGCAGTCCAAGACTGTCTTACGCAGTAAGAGTGGTGATCTGAGGAATCTATGTATAGCCACAAACTCTAATGTTTTGAATTGGTGCTATTGAAAAGAGTGTTGATACAAAAACCCCTATCTATTTTCTGATCGATCATCTATTTGAGTGGTACTATCCCAAATCAATAAATTAATAATCAGAAGAACCCATATCCTTCAGGTGTCCAGTAAGTACTAAATTTTTGACAGGCTTTGAGTTTGTATAACTGAAAGGGAAGTGTATTTAAAATAAAAAGTAAAAAAAGAGAAAAAGCTTTGAACAGCTCTCTGTTGTTAAGCAGAAGAGCAAGAGTAAAGACAATTAGCAATGTAAGAACGAGGACTTTACTTGAATCTCAAAGCCTATTCATAGCCACGATGACATCGAAGTATGGAAGGTACGTGTGGATATTTGGGAAGTCCTTATTCTAAAAGAAGAAAGTAATTCTGCAATATCTTTTACTTGGAATCAAGGACATTACGGACTTGTTCACAAAGAGTACTGTAGGTTTGGGCAAGGTTTTGAAAAGAGTATCAGAATCTAACCTAAAACTACGTTAAACTCTGCTTGCTGTTCATTCTAATAGCAGCTTTTCCACAGCTCCCAGTCCATGCCAAATGGGACCAAGCACTTTATGTTAAAGAGGCTGAAGTGTAAAGGGAAGCTGCCCTCTTAGCCACTGCTTCACTCATTTCTTCTCTGCTTGGTCTTGTTCTCTGCTGACTCTTACCAGTGTCCTGTACCCTGCTTTTTCTTTAGCTGTTATTACGTTTCTCTCTCTCCACTTTCTTCTGCATTTCCCTTTACTTCTGTTTACATTCTCCCTTTCCACTGTTGCGTGTGTCCCCTGCCCTTTTTTTTTTTTTTTTTTTTTTTTTTGACTTAGCTGTTTTACCCTTATAGGCTATTCAGGAAATCACTGAGATTTGTATATTGCACGTTCTTGCATGCTTTCCTGAAATTGAACCAAATTTGGTCCTTTTTTCCCTTCCTCCTTTCATGTTTCCAGTCACATGCTTTGGATTTACACTTCTTGTTTAGGAGACATTTCTGGATCTTGCTTAAATGCCTTCTGCTACCATGTTCCTCTCAGAGAACATTCTTCAATAAAGAAAGCTAGTACTGGAAGAATGGCACCAGCTGGGGCTGGTGGTTTTTTCTTCAAATAATATTAAACAGGAATTTCAATCACCAGGTGGGTAAGTGCAGAAATCATGGCAATTTGCCCAGTTGCAGGAATAGCTTTAGATTTGTCCCCAAGTTTGTTCTGGCATAATTCCTAATTCATTTACCAGCTGGTCAGCCTTCCCCTTGATTGCTGTTTCTGCAGGTGCCAACTCCATTCCTGCTGCTGGTATCTCTATTTACCTATTTGAAAGTTCAGTTGCTTTAAGCCTTTTTCTCTTAGGACGTGTTACTCATTTTGCAAGAGTGGTTACTTGTGATTATAGAGAGCAATGGAGCCTGACACAAAGCCTATGAAGTCCATAGAAAGGATCGTGTTACTTTCAAATAGCAGTTGGATCAGGCCCACAGAGGGATCAGATGAACGTTTTGCTCTAAATATAGATCTGTTATGATTCTTCTGATCTTCCTGGTTAGACTAATGTGGATCTCTCAGGAAAGATTATAGGTTTTTTTGTTTCTTTGCTTCTGCCCTCTTTAAAAAGAGAAGGAAAAAATTGCACCCAAATTATTTTATCAACTTTATTCACACTTTAACAATTTTATACAGTGAAACCCCGGAGTATTTCAAGCTGCTCATATTTGAAATGAAAACCCCTGCAATTTGTAAACTGTCAAACTTAATACAAGATCTTAGTGTTAATAGGATTTTATTGACTTCTACCATCAGCACAGGAAGAGGTTGATAAAGTGCTACAAAGGAAATGAAGATACAATACTCATTTTACTTGCATCTCCAGAGCCATGTAAATTTGATTGCTGAATTTATGATAATCCAGCTCATTGGCCATTGCTTTTCTGGGGGACTAGGGACAAGAGAGGATTTCTGGAAATGTGTGACTTTACAGAGCTGTAAAATCAGACTTTGTGGAGATTTTGTGAAAATGAATTAAAGTATTGGTGTCCAGTTACTGAGAGAAAACACAAGAATGCACTGTATTTTTCATATGTTTTTGCTGATATCCTGCCAGTTTTCCTTTTTTGTGGTCCCATAGGCAGCTTCATTTGTACACTATTTTTGAGTGGTGTTGATATAATTAGCACAGTAGGATGAACAAGTGCAAGACTAAGAATATTAAGTGAAGCAAAGTGACAATATGAACCTCATGACACTTGCAAATATTTTTTTTTGTATGTTCACTAAATACACAACCAAATATTCATAGGCTTTAAAATGTGTGGCTCTTGGGGAGTGAGTCTAGGTTGTAAGTTAAGTACAACATCAAGTTCCTTGGAGATTAGGAAGAAAAATGAGGTGACTGGTACTTACCATAACACCAATCAATTCTGTTTTCCAGAGAGAAAAACATGGTCCCTTGCCTTTTTAAAGAAAGGGTTGTGTATTTAAAGTGACTGTTACAAGTCTCTAATGTTTTAACCATTCTATAAATGTGGAATTAGGGAAAATGCATAGTTCCAATAGCTCTGAAAAGGGAAACATACCATCTCTCCAATGGGTACCAGTTACTAAGACAGTTTTATACTTACACTTATGTCTTCAGAACAATGATAAGAAGCAATTGGGAGAACTATAGTGTTTCCCTCTTTCCCACCTTTCATGTTTTCATTCCTTATTTGCAACACTTGAGACCTAATTGGTATTTTCAAACTCTACTTTCTTCACATGTGATGCATTTCTCATGGAGAAAGTATAATCTTGTTGAACTTGATACAGCTGAAATAGCTTGCTTTTTAAATAGTAATTTGTTTAGTACATATCATTCATTTTGGTTATTTTCTAGAGCATTTAAATATCGCTTTTACCTGTTCCTGTGCCTTTGTCTAGTAGTTTTAAAATCTCAGTGAGAATGAAGAATGGGATTTTATAATCGTATAGTGTACTAGGCTAATGTGCTTATCCTCATATAGTCACCATTCCCAGTACTGAAGGAGAGGAGCACTAGTGGAGCTCCACTATCTGTGGCCAATAGGCATAAGTTGTTTTTCATTCCATAATTTCATCAGTGAGTAGCATTCAACATAATGCTGCAGTTGCCTGATATTGGATTTGAAAACTCTGATGCTTCAGGCCTTCGTATGTTTTGAATTTGTATGTATTTTCTGTCTTTTTTTTTTTGAGAGAAGTAGTATTTTGCTATTTCTACTCAATGAGATAATGTGAGAAGGTCCCTGAATTATCCTTATTGTTCGCTGTGGATAGAACTACTTTAAAAATTTCCCTTTTCACTGGAAATCAAAATCTGAAAAGTATCACCTAAAACCTGAAACATTCTGGTGCTACAATAGCATGAAGGTGTATGTGGGAGTCGTAGTTTGGGCTGTTGAAGTGACTGTCCTTACTGGCAGATGCCTCTGCCCTGACTGTGCAGCACTTTGTGACACGTTCCACCTCCTGGGATCAATGAAGTTGGGATGTTATAGCACAGAAAAAGAACATGAGACATTTGGAGTTAACTCTGTTTAGTCAGAAAGTTGTATTTCCAGGAATTCTGGTTTTGATAGAAAATCCAGAAAAGTATATAGTCTCTGCTGATAACAATAGCATTTAAGTACCCATTTTGTGATATCAAGACACAAGGTTTGGTTTTCTGTCTCCTGCAATTTTATCCATAGTTCTCTCAAAGTCCCTAGCTCTTTAATACAAATGCAGAACCATAAGCTTTCATTTTAAATAAAGCAAGCTCAAAGTTTGTGAAGGAACTGCACTGTTAAAAGATTCTTGGAGACATGGTTACATGTGGACTGAGTTGCAAAATGGGAGTTGCTGGCATTTGTTTTGCTTACGTCTCCAGATTTATCCCCCCCAAATGTGCATTGCAGAATGTCACATTGCTCAGCTCTCAGATTTGCAGGAAATGCAGCATGATCCTTGAAAACACATGGATATATTGATGTGCTATTACAGATCTGTACTCTTCTCCCCAGTGTGATCTAAAAGCCATACTGATTTGCTGTACCATTTTTGTTTTGTGGGATAGGTTTATTCAACAAGGATGAGGAATTGGGGGGAAAAAAAAGGCAGTAAGCAGACACTTTACTAACCTGACTTCCCCAAGTTCTTATAATAATTTCCTATATTTACAAAATTTTCACAAGTGATCTTCAGTCCTAGTGAAGGAAAACACATGTTACATAATTCATTAAGCCCTAAAGGCTTTTTACATATTACCATTTGAAGAAAAAAAAAAAAATCTGTTAACACTCAGGGCAAATGATTTTCAGTATAATTAAGGAAATGAATTGTGGCAGCAAAACTGCAAGACTTGAATAACTAAACCACAATCATCTCCTCTCTCTTCTTCATCTTGTTTTAGTACAAATTGCAAATGGCCTAGGCAGTAACTCCAGCATTTCCTGACTGATCTTTTTTCAGTCCGTGTCACGTATGCTCTGTGACAGAGTTTTACGACTTGAACTAAAATTACTGTGTGTAAATATTGGTACAAAAAAACCCCTCATGCTCTTCTAGAGCAGATGGAAACTTCTAAGAGGTGCTGTGGCATAAATTAGATCAGCTCATACAAAATATTCCTTCAGACCTCTAAGAGGAGGGAGTGACTGCAGCACCTGAACTGAAATGCATTTTCATGTCAATGGACCAAATACAAGAGGACTCTAAGGGATGAATTCAAATATTATCTATATCATTCTAACTATATAGGTCTCTACAAGGAACTATTTAGGTCTACATGAGGAACTTACCTCATTTGAACATTCAGAAAACAGTAATGTGTTAAAACTCCCGTGGTATTAGAAGCCAGGTGACTTAGTTGTTTTACATGGTTTTGAAGAGCTTTGAGCAAATCTTTTAAACTAGTTTTGGGTCAAACACATAGATTCCAAATTCCAGTATTTACATAAAATTGAACTATGTTTTTGACAGGAGTGATTTAGCACACAGCTTAACAAAGATGAACTAGCAAAACAATTAACTTCTGAATATGTGCTTTTTGGCTAAAGGAAAATTTCATCCAGCAACTACCTCACACTACAGAAAAAATGATAAATCATTACTTTTTAAACATTGAGACATTATCTTGTGCTGATTTAATTCAAAGGAACATCTAATAATCAATAAATGGAACACTTTAATCTTCATTGATTGCTTCTTGACAAACATCAGTTTCATCTCTCCACCTAATGTTTACTGTTTCATAAAATGGAAATGGAATTATTTATGTAATGTGCACAACTGGTAGACTGTATTTACTAATATCCCAGACCATGTTACTGTTTATCTCTTTACAAACTGAAACCACTATCATATGCTCTTCTGTATTTGCTGCAGTCAGACAACGCAGTCCTTTTGTCAGTGTCCGTATAGAATACGCAAGTGTGAACGTTTCTGATGTAATGGGTGACAGGCTGCATTTAAGAAATTCTATTGCATAACAATAGTATAAGTAACTTGTCTGCATCTAATCAATAATTTGCGTACTGTGTATGAACTTTGTGAATTAAATGGAACCTAAGAGAGACATCTTGCTGAGCTTACTGTAGTTTTAGTGACCTGGCTAATAAAGTGTTTATATTTTGAATGCACTGTGTTTTTTAAAAGTGTTTGAGCATTAAAATCTAGAAGAGAGATTAATGGATTGCTTTTGAGAATCCCTTTCCCATTCATGTAAAATTTTTTAAATAAAATTGTGATATTTTAAAATATCAGGATTCTTAACAATGAATACATTTTGTAATTTGAAAGTACATCTTATTTGGAAGCCAACCAGTCCTTCAGCCCACGCACATCTTCATGTGATGCATTGTATCTGTTAGATATATTTAGGGCAGTATTTATCTAGATATAAGAATGATTCATAACCCTGAACTTGTCTTTGAGATTTGGTTTGAGAGATATGATGATACCTGCAGGTGATACATTGTCAGATCAAACGAAAGCACGGTAATGTTTCTTCTGGCATTTAGATAATAAACAATGACTGTTTAATAGTTACTGTTGTTGAGAGTGCATGGCACGGTAGCACTGCTGTTGGGTGGAGTACAGCAACGTAATTCTGTTTGGCTGACTGCAAAGGTTAAGATTATTCCATTTTTGTTGTAGATGATTTCTATAGGTCCCAAACAGAGCAAACTTAAATGATAAAATCCAAATTATCTGAGGAATTTTTATGTCCTTTTTTCTCCCAAGTACAGTACATAAGCACTTCATATTTTATAACTGCATTTATAATTTAAAAATAATATATATTTGCAAGCTATGGCAGTATTTATCAGTCTTCAGTGAAGGAAGAACTGAGAGAAGCAGCTAATTGACTTGTCAAAATTTATTGTTAACGTCTAGGAGTGGTTAAGCCCTTGCCTGTAAGTCATCCAAACTGCAATGTAGTCTTATTCTGTTTGGAATGGATAAAGTGGCTTTATAAAACTTGATGAACTATGAATTATATATCTTGGGTGAGGAAAGGTTGTTCAGAGCAGTTTGAACTTCTGTTTAGACACAATTTTGAGTGAGAAAAGATAATGTGTGCAGACATAAAAAACATGAGCACCAAGTTTTCTAAATGAAGCAGTCATCCAGGTGGAGAGGTAAAATCATAACACACCATGGGTCAAAGAAATACTTGCTCTTTGCCTTAACCTTTATCTGTGCATGCACTCAGTTCTGAAAGTGGTCAAATTACTTATTAAGATGTGGTAAGTAGAATTTTCACTTACAGATCCCTTTTCATCAAATGTGGCTGCTCATTTGCATCTAATCATTGGAGTTAGGTGCCTGATCAAAAAGGAAGCGAAACACAATAAGGAGATGTTGCACATTGACTTGTTTGAACTTGTTTCTACTAGTGGAGAGCTTAATCAGAAAACTAGTTTATTAAAAAATGAAAGCAAATCCTGAATAACTGATAAGAAAGATATTAATCCTCATTTCAAAAATAGCAATATCTTTACCACACTCTGTTCCTGTGGCTCCCTCTTTTGAATTAGGACATAACCTTACAAGGGCTGCTAGGATTTGAAGGAACTTTCCTAGAAAATATTCTGTCCTTACCAGGACATAGAGCTGCTTACTTAAAAAATGAACATAAAATAACAACTTGTCTGTGTCCTCAGGCATTGCTAACTGTCTGGCGTGCTGGGGGTAGTGCAAGATTAATCATGTGGTCAGATACGTGTTCTGACTATGCAGAAAAAATTGAAGAGGTAATTCAGGTGTATGTGTTAGGAAGATCTTTCTTGATTGGCAATTGAGCATCTAAACAAAAAAGAAGTATATTTATTCCTTTTCTTTTTAATTGCCTGATTCTTAACATAAGGTTTTCTTCTAGTGTTATTAATGATAAGCACTGTAGTCTCCTAAGAAAGTTCAGCAATAATGTTATAGAACT
This sequence comes from Aramus guarauna, assembly GCA_013400195.1. Taxonomy (NCBI): domain Eukaryota; kingdom Metazoa; phylum Chordata; class Aves; order Gruiformes; family Aramidae; genus Aramus; species Aramus guarauna. The sequence goes on along the minus strand of VXBL01006671.1, from coordinate 3,042,891 downwards.
GGCTACAGCCTGATCTCATTATTGGATACATCTGTTTTATTTCTTGTGGTTCAAAATGTCTTCTGTGGCTCATTCAAAATGTCTCTCTTGTCTCAAAAAAGTAGTCCACTTTAATCAGACAAAATATGCATGTATTTCATGAACAATAGGTTATTACTTAGCAGATGGGCTTTTATTCCTTTCACTTCATAAGCAAAAATACCTAATGAGATGTGGTTTAAGATTTTCATGTGTGCAGTTACGAGCTATTTTCACATATTTTATCTACCTATTAGTGAATTACTTTACTAGTGTCCTTTTTCTCTGGCTGCCCTTGGTAGTCACCTTTGCTGGAGCAGATGATCCCTGGAAAAAGCAAACTTCCTATAATAATGGCTATAATTAGTCTGATATAACTTTGGGGTAAACTTCATAGAATGAAGTTTCCGGACACTTGTTTTCAGCACCTCTCATTCTAAAATGAAGCAACAAATCATAAAAGGAAAAAGAACAGCAATGCAGAACAAGCAGAGGTGTAAGTTGCTATTTCAGTCCTTTATATCCAATGGTGAAGAGCACATTTCTCATTGCGTTATGAATAAACATGCTATCTCTAGGAAAGGAAAGGGTGAGGCATAAGCCTGGCAAAATTGAACATGTTTAAATCAGCAGGCTCAGATTAGTTGTAGGAGTAAGCTGAAAGCTCTTGGAATCAGTATTATTTGTTGTTTAAAACAAATAAAAAACCCAAGGAGGGGAGGAATAGAGGTAGGGGGTTGGGGAAGCCTTCAAGTCCTTAAAGGATAAGTATTAATATCCTTAAGTCGTAAGTGCCCAGGGATTTAGGGACTAGTCTGGCATCAATCCCAGGTAAAATACTGAAAAGGGTAACTTAAGACTGTGAGCAAATGATTAAAGGTTAAGCACATGATCTGAAGTTACACAGGCAGACCTCCCTTGTAGGTGTCTTGGCAGATTTTTAGATCGGCCAAGAGCTTTTCATCAAAGGAATCGGTTCTTCATTTTGAGAAGTTCTTGTCTCTCTCTGCTTCACTGGGGCTTGGTGGTTAGATAAGATAATCTGGCATGATATGAAGTGACCTATGTGATGGATTCTCATTACTACCAGTCCTGAGTCTTGTGATTACATCAAATTTTTAGTGACAAAACCTCTACTGCATGATCAGGCATGATTTTTCTATACAGCATAAGCTTTAAAAGATAATTTTTTTTCCTGCAATGCAGCTCAGGAAACAAGTTCCTTGTTTTTAATCTTGGAAGCACTAAGAAGTAGTGAAGAAAGCTACCCTGCCTTCTTAAAACAGGATGAAGATATAACCTTGATTTATAGAGTTGAAAGGTCTGAAATAATATTTACTGTCCATACATCAGTTTTTTATGTAATGTGATTGGAATGCCTAGCTGTTGTGGTTTTCTTAAATGGAAAAAATCTTGTTCTGTCTAGAATATATGCCTTGTATGAAAAGAAAAAGGACCTAAGTAAGCAGCAAAAGCAGTAAATACAGTGCATGCACACACACACAAACTATGCCAGAAATTTATTTTTGTCTGAGGTAAACTGGATACAGGAGTTACTACAACTGACCTTGTGTCAATGTCTACTCAGTAGATCACTCTCCTTCCTCACTGAATTTGGTAGCATGAAAGGTTGTGCTCTCTCTGAAATGGACTTTGATTCTCAAAATACTTTCTCATCCTGCTGGTTGCTAGGAAAATTTGTCCCTTCTGTTACCTTTCTTTCATATTAAATATGCTGTTGTCAGAGCAGTCACTCTGCTCTTCAAATATGTAGACCCATAATTTCCTGTACAGACTTGATTCTTCAAGAGGATATATCATGGGTTTTGTATGCAAATTCATGTTAAAAATGGTTCTTGAGGACTGATGAGTACTTATAGCTTTTTCACAGTTGTAATACTTAATGTACATTCTTATTAGTAATTTTTGATACACAATTGGGCGTTGAAAGCTATTGTGTTCTGCTATGCGCAGGCTCATAAAGAGGACAGTGTGAATTGGGAAAAACTTGCAATCCAGATATAAGTAAAACAAACTCTTGAAATACAAGATTTATTATCTGCTATTGGAAAGTGTGGGCCGTGAACTCAGTGAAACAGTGACCTGTGTGAGGAGGGACTATTCCAGTCCTTGTTATTTGGGTTTTGATGAACTCTATTGTCATGGACACTTGTCTCAAGTTAAAGAACATCTGAGAGGGAGGGCTGTGAAATTTTTATGTCAGACACTAAGCCTGGAGCAATTATCTGTCAAGTTACTCAAGTGCACATGTATCCAGTGACTCCCACTTATGTCACTTTTACACAGAAAAGACAAGAAATTTAGTAATGCTCAAGTTGTGTTACATTTGGTTTAGTGTTTCCATTTCTTTCATTTCTGAGCAAGATTTTTAAAACAGAATGTATATATATGTATATAGATACACATACATTGACTTTTCTCTTTTTAAATAAACAATTGTCCTGGTTTCAGCTGGGATAGAGGTAATTTTCTTCCGAGTAGCAGGTGCAGCGCTGTGTTTTGGATTTAGGATGAGAATATTGTTGATAACACACCGATATTTTGGTTGGTGTTGGGCAATGTTTACACCAAGTCAAGGACTTTTCAGCTTCTCATCCTGCCCTGTGAGTGAGGAGGCTGCGGGAGTGCACAAGAAGCTGGGAGGGGACATGGCCAGGACAGTTGACCCCAGCTGAGCAAGGGACATTCCATACCATATGACTTCATGCTCAGTATGTAACTGAGGGGAAGCTGGCCAGGGGTTTAGACCCCAGCTTGGGAACTAGCTGGGCATTGGTGGTCTGCTGATGGTGAGCGATTGTACTGTGTATCACTTGTATATCATTATTATTTTTCTTTTCTGTCATATTAAACTGTCTTCATCTCAACCCATGAGTTTTACTCCCCCCATGCCACTGGGAGGGGGAGGTGAGGGGGAGGGCAGTATGTAGAGTGAGCAAATAGCTGTCTGGTTGTTTTAGCTGCTGGCCAGGTTAAACCACAAAAACAATATATTGCTCCAAAATTGAAAAATAGAATTAATCAATGTTTGGAACACACAGCTTGAATCTGAAGTAATCTGTGGGTGACTGGGATTTCTGTATGCATTCCACAGTGTTTCCATCCGAAACTGCTCGTGTGAGAGGGAGCACTTCTGTGTCTGTATAATCCGTACCCAGAAAAAAAGACTTTGGAAGTGCTGCAATGATGATCGAATTGTCTGCTTATGTGTCTACCCTGTTCAGGCAGTCCTGTAGCCTGGTATCTACATAACCAGCTTAGGAAATGTCATTAAAAATAATTCCTATGTGGAAAGTACTTACTATTCATAATGTTAAATTACTTGTCATTCTTGTATTCAGCAGAGCAATTTATAGGTAGTACTTACTCACTGCTGCAACTTTGGATGCTGATATCTTTGGTAGACCTTGTGGTTTGTTGGTTGTG
>VXBL01006671.1:3024886-3039399 GCA_013400195.1 Aramus guarauna | reverse complement strand
TTTGGTTGTGGGTTTTTTTTTTTTTTTTTTTTTTTTTTTTTTTTTCTCTCTCTGACTGTTGGATGTAAAGCTGGTAGCAATGGAACTTAAAATCTTGCTAGAATCAGTGTTATAGACTAACCTCCTTCTCTTGTCTGCCAGTGTCCCATTGGAAATTTAGCACTTGAGCAAATTCATAGCATTTGCTTCCTTGCCTTCAAATAGCAAAGCCACTCAAGTAGTTTGGAGGAAGTAGTTCAAGGTTAGCTGCTAAACATTTGAGGGCTTGCTTATTATGCAGAACTCATCCAAACAAATTTGGTCTAGATATGTCAAGTAAATGGAGGAAAATCCTCTCAGAAAAGGCATTTTATTGTGTTTGGTGTTTTGGATTTTTCCCTTAACTTTTTTCCTTTTTTGGTAAAACCAGAATTTGCCACTTGTCCCCTCAACTTGTTGTCGTCCTTCCATCACCCCAAAAGATAAGTTTGTGTGCATGATTTAAATAACCTTTTCCCCATTGCAATCATTCTGGTTGAAGTTTAAAGCTGAACTTTGTGCTAAAATGGTAGTTTCATTGAATCAATAAGCTTCTATCTACTTTTCATCTCCAGTTCTAAAGGAAGCTTGTTTGCACTGTTTGGTTTACTTTGAATGTTAAATATCAAATCAGCTTGGCATACAAGGTAAAACTTGGGCAACACCTCCATGTTTCTCAAAATGAGTTTTGAATTGTTTTAAGCAGAGACTAGATATGAATTATTTTAGGTTCATTGTTCTTTATGGATATCTCCTTTTCTTTTTCCTGCTTCAATTCTGAGAAAATGGATTACAAAAAAAAAAAAAAAAAAAAATTAGAAAGTTTGTCTTGGGGCTTGTTTCAGGAAGCATGAGTTCATTTTTGTCTTTTTTACACATATATACACACACACAACCATTCACATGTCTTCTGACGTATTAGTCAGTAGTATTAATAATACAAAATTCCTTGATGTTTTAATTGTTATTGAGTGATAACACCACTATTTTGGGATGGGTTTTAGGTATGGTCCATATGCATACATATATATACACACCTAATGATTTTGAGTTCTTTTAATATACTCTGTAGTTACAAGCTTTTGCTAAGTCCGTTAGAACTGATATTTAACTCACAGCTTGTTTACAAAATCTACTCTTGGCCCGCAGGCTTCTGGAACATGAGCTTTGAAGACCAAGTCATATGTCACTTGCTTTGGGTGATTTTTTTTTTTTTTTTTCCTGTGGTTTTAAATTTCAATTTCACGTAACACCATAAAACACAGTGTAACATAGTGAATCACATACAGGACACAACGTCTTCTAATGGCAACTCCTAGACCAATGTTTATCTAGGTTATAATTTTGTGCAAACACGGGAAACATTTATTTTCTATTAATATGAGAGATATGTAATGATTCTTCTAATATTCAGAAATAAGACTTAAACAGAGTCCCAAGTAGTATTAAATCCAATGCAGGAGTTCAAATACAGGAGTATTTCATGATAATAGTAACAAATACTGTGGTGTTTTCACCAGTTGTAACTGTACAGGTACTTTCAGGTCCTGGTCTTGGCCTGAAAATACTTTTCCCAAAACATTCAGGAGACTTACATTCACCACCCTATTTCCACTGAAGTGCCTGACTTTTGGTAAAATAAAATCAGGTAATTTAGGAGTATAGTCCTTAGTACTCATGGAGCAAATTATACTGACTATTTAGGATATCACTTTCTGCTCATTGAGGCTAGATGAAAAATAAATGTTGCTTTTAGATAGGGAACCATCCCTCAAGGCAAAGAGAAGCCAGCTCTGCAGTCAGCTACCCATATCTGTAGCATTCTGTCTCAGCAGCAAGGTTAGAGTTTACTGCTGAAGAGAGGCCTTTTTCATCTCTCTGGTATTCCATTTGATGCATATTTTAAAAACTCATGTCATTTACAATACTGAAGATAGCTTTCTTTATCTCTCACTAAAATGGTGCACAGCACCAGCCCTGCTTTAGGCATGTCCTTGCTCTCCATGAACTTTAGTGAAGTTCCAAACCCAGCTTATTCTTTACCATACAGTAATTTTAATATTTCTTGGATTATTTATTGTAACACCCTAGCAAAATACCTTACAAAACAGTGTATGGACTCCTTGCATGTTTTTTCCTCTTTCTAGTTCTCCCATTTCTTCTATGGTAGCTAAATTGATATATGTCACTGAGGTTTATCACTATATTTGAAGAATGTGATAAAGTGTTCCTTTGTTTCTCTTCTCCTTTTTTTGTTTTGTTTGGGGCTTTTTTTTGTGTGGGTTTTTGGGGTTTTTGTTTTGGTGGGTTTTTTTTGTGGTTTTTGTTTGTTTGTTTGTTTTTTGTTTTTTTTTTTCCTCCTTTAAATCATATATCCTTCCAGATTTGTTATTCTCTTTCTAATGTCTTCACTCTGGTTGGGTTTTAACCGGGACCTTATTCACCATTCTCTCTCTGGCCATTCCTCATGGTTCCTCACTAAATATTCTTTTTCTATCCTGACCTCCTAATCTTTTTCTTCCTCCTCTCACTGAATTGAGATTTCCCTTGCCTTCAGTGTGAAGTGAGTCTAGTGTTAGCTTGGCTTGTTGTAGGTAAACTCTTGGGACTTGGAACACTAGATCAGCAAAACTTGGTTTTGTCAAGTCAGTAGAACTGGTTGAATGCACACAGGGAAGAGATCTGTTGAGTAAGAAGTTGCCATGCTGACTACTACTTTTCAGAACTGGATGTGGAGCTTTTTAAAGAACAAAATATCAAACAGCATGAAACTGCAGAGCATGTCTCCAGCTAATTTCATAAGATCTAATCTTCAAACTGTGTGTAGTAAAGCTAATTTCACATCAGCAAATCCCAATGCCAAATGTCACTGTTGGGAATCTTTACCAGAACACTTCATGCTCACTAAATTTACCAGTGCACCATTAAGAGTAATGGACTCAATGTCTACTATGATCCCTATGTTCAATAAGGGAAAGCACTGAAGAATCGAAAAAATGGGAAGGATTTAAACTCCTAGTTGTATTCTGACATAGATAATATGCTTGGAGAAGTCTGACCTCCTAGCAGATGAATGTCTTCAGTCAAATGCTAGCATCAGTTTTCCAAAACGGACAGAATTCTTACTGTTTGAAACAGTACATAGATATAGAAAAATATGGAAAATTTTTTGTCTGGAAATAATTGGAAAAAAAGGTGATTTCCTGACTGTAATTAATAGAGTTCATCAATATCTCTCATGGATTTGATAAGCAAAACTAAAGCTATTAAATAACTCAGCATATATTTTTGGATCTGTTTTTTGGTTCTGTGTTCTTATCATCCCTGCTTGGACAGCAGCAGAACTAATGTAGTCCAGTAGCCAATGCCACTGCTTATGGCAGCAGAGAATTTGGCTGTCAACTTTTGTGATGATAATTAGTGCTAAGGTACTGCTTAAATATTAAAATGATGCAAAAATATCTGCACAATTTTTGGATTGCACCAAAGAAAATGTTTATACCTTCCCTGAAATTTGGCAGATTTTTTATTTAGGAATAATTTCTTCAAAGACAAGTCAGCACACGGAGTCCTCTTACACAATTTAACTGGAAATACACCTGTAGCATGGCAAGCCCTGTACAAAGTATCTGAGTTCCAGTGGTAGCTTAAATTCTGCCACTTCTTGTTTGTTCCCCTAAAAGGAAGGCGGTGTGGTGTGTTTCAAAAGGGTGTAACTCAGTAGTGATGAGCACTAATGGCAAGTCAAGTCCATATGTGCTTCATCAAGAGTAAATTTACTATGGATAGGCTTTATACAACTATACAGTTTTCTTCAGTAAATAAATAGAACCATTCTGCTGACTCTAGAGATTATCACTGTTTATCCTCAAGCTATTTATATGCCAAAACTAATATTTTTGATCAGTTTTCTTCTTTTGAGTGCCTCAGATCTAATTCCTTCAGTGTACAAGAAACAAATTAATAGGAACTCTAGACAGTTTAATTTATTTTGACAGCAAACACTTATCTCATCTTCTGAGCAACCTGACAGCCATCTTGTCTCATGGAGCTTGTATTTTCTCTTTTCTCTTTCTGGTGACAGAAATGGAGAGTTCCATGCTAAAAGGGCATTCCTGATGTATCTGCACTAATTCAGTATTGCTGGTCTTGTCTTTAATGGTTTTTTTTTTCAATACAGTCTGTAAAATTTGGCCAAATACTCCTTGACATTTAAAAGTAAGTATATAGAAAGCACAGGATAGATGCAAAGCTCCACGATTGTATGACAGTGTTAGCTGACACATACAATTGCAGTTTGAATAACTTTTTAAAATCAAGATGCTGTTAAATTGTTCTCTTAAGTTCAGCAGAAGAAAATTAAACAAGCACAATCCTTGCATAAAGACTGCAGGGTTTTTAGAAAGACCTCTGGAAGTGTGGAGCCACTTCTTGTTCTCCCTGTGTTTAGCTTAACCCTGAACGCATAAAATGTAATTTATGCACCATGTTACTATGTGCCTTGAGATATCTTTTCCTAATTCCTCCCTAAGGATTTCTGAAGAAAGCAGGTAAAAGCTGTCATATGAGATGTGCTGAGACAGCAAGGAGGCATTCTGGCATATATTCATATAGTTTTTCTTCCTTCTTTTATTTTTTAAAATTTATTTTGCTTTCAAGTATTGGTTGACTACATCAAGTTGTTTGACAACAAAGGCCTGCAGTTCACCATTCATACTGTGGATAAGAAAATAGCTGCACATTTGTTGTGTGTCTAATAATGCCAAGAGGTAAGGGAGTCTCTGAGTCAGACTTTTGAAAACATTCTATTTAACATATCTGGCTTTTGATATACCCATGCATAAAGCAGAGATAAGGAAACTTGCATAGGCTCTAAAACCAGAAAAAATTCTTGGATGTGTTGCATGTATTTAAATAATGCTCTGTAGTCTCAGGAGGTTACTATGAGCAAATAAGACTTTCTCAAGGTTGCAGATCTACCAGCCTTAAAGTTTGCTATGAAAACTGAGAGCTTATCTCAAGCTTTTTGTAGTGTATCAATCCTGTTTGAATGAAAAAAGAATTTTCAAAAGTACTTAAACAACCAAGGCGTTTTCGCTACCTCAGTGCCTTTGAAAATATTACCCCAAGAAACGTAAAAGGGAAGGGCAAAGAGAAAACTTAGTGGTTCAGAACTGGGGCAGCAGGTGATCTGAATGCATGGTGCACAATTTCTACCCCTGTAGTAAAAAACAATCCACTTTTAGGAAAGGCTGCCTATAAATGTGGGATTTTAATGAGGAATCAGTTATACCTAAAAGAAATCTGTGAGACTCTGTCCATCTTTGATAAATGATATATTTTTGCATGGACAACATTTGTGGCCTACTAGTAGTTTGAACACTGAACCATTAGTCTAGTAAGATAAAGCTGATGTATTTTGACTTCCTGCTCGAGTGTCACTGAGGTATGATTTACCAGGCTGTCAGTTCAGTAACTTCTGGCAGACATTTCAAAACATTCACAAGGCTCTGATTTAGTAATAATGGGGTCATATCAAACTACAAACCTGAATACTTTGGACAATGCAGTCCAGACATTCTGGTCATGTAGTTAACTTCACCTGGACAGTGCTTTTTCATGAAACTAGGAACATACTGCTGTTGGAACAACTTTAGTATGGATGGGTTATTTGGCTTGACTTTGATTCCAATAGAACAGGAACACTGAAGGCTCTTCTGCTCGATTTCTTTTCCTCCTCTTCCTTCTGGAAAATCTGATTAAACCTCTTTCTAACCATTCCTCCCTAGAGGTCTCATTTACTACTAAGAAATTTTAACATTGCTTTTGAACTGGAAAAAAATTGCAACACAAGCAACATTTTAATGATTACCTGGTTATATTTAACATCCATAAATTCTCTTGTTTAGTGAGCTCAAAATAATTGGAAATATATTGTTTTTAAATTATGTATGGACTGTCAAAGTGGAGCACAATCAGAAGAAAGTGCTTCTTGTAAAACAGCTCTAGCTGAAATAGGTCTCCTGTATACCCCAGTGATAATGTGCAATTTTTTGAACAGCGCATCTAATGCACACTGTTGTACACAAAAGGTCCTTCATTCAGATGCAGTAGATCCTCTGGATTTGAAGATAGGTTTCTGTACATCCAAAATCCAGCCCCAACAGGAGCTAACAATGTTCACGCGAGCAGTTGAGAGGGCAATTGTTATGGCTGCTGATGCCTCCAAACAGAACAGCAGTGCAGAGCAAGCAACTCCTGGTGGTGGTGTTGCTGGATGAGCTGCTGGGAGTGTTCTTCCCAACTCTGTTACTCATGCATGCAGAGTTCACTGTGAACTTCTGCACCTGCTAGACACGTAATGCAGTTGAGATCAATGAAAATGAAATATCCTGATGCAGTATATCCACCAACATTAGATTTTGGTCACTATTACTTATCTCAGTTCACTGTACAGTAATGACATGTTAACAGGTGGCATTAAAACACTATGGGTAACAGTGTAAGACTTGGTGCCTATCTTTGACAAACTGTTATCATATAATCTTCAGTAGGTCCCTTAAAATATACTCCATTTCAACACTTCAAATATGTAGCCTCAGAAGCTGTAAAGGTTTTAGTTTGTGGTGGAATTTGTTGGGACTTAGAGGACACATCACTGTTCTGGCATGTGGACCAATGGAAGGTTACATAGTTCACGTTACTGTCTTTCTGGCCTTGTTCGTAGCTGCCATATTTCGCTAACTGCTAGGATGATGGTACATCTGTCACAGCAGATGGAATGGCATAAGTGTTTTTGCAGAGAAACCTAAGCTTTTGTACTGGGTTTGAACGCTCTGTTCTGCTGTGGGGTGGGGAAGACAAGAGGGGGAGAGAGCAGGAGAAGGCTCTAGTGTGCAGAGCATTGACCAGGGATGTTGTCAAAACTTATTCCATCATATATATAGCAGAAACTTTACCTTGGGTCTGCTACATCTGACGTGTTATCAGTGAGTAGTCTTTCAGGTTCTGACTCAATGTACACTTAAGTACATTAAGTGTGGCTTTTTCTGCCTTTTCCCTCAAAGTCCTTACTCAAACGTACTTATGTAAATAATACATTTTGTCACCTCTTAGCTTATGGAGGTACATACAGTTTGAAATATTTTTGGTCAATACAGTATTATTTGAAGGAGACAATGTTCAGATAGGTTTGAGGTTTTTCTACTTATATTTCTAAACAGATATATACAAGTATGTATACTAATCTTTGGAGACTATTCCTTTTACCAACTTCTTTCTTGTTAAGACAAATCCCTTTTATCTATTGAAATGAACTATAATTGCAAGAAAAATCTTGTATTTGACATTTTTTGTGAGAGGAAGCATTATACTAGAACTAAAATAACACATTGTGATGATAACACATCACATGATAAATAACACATTGTGATGGTGTAACATCAACATGAGCATTCCCACACACACACGCACACTGCTCCACAAAGCTATTCCCAAAAGCTCTCTTCTTTTGACAGATGATCAGTCTTGTAAAACCAGTGTATTTGAAGGTGTCTTGCTAAGTCAGAATTATCTATATATTTTGTGGATGCTAAAATTATTTTTTTAAACTAATTACTTTCTAAAGAATAATTTTAAAGGTACTTAATGCTAACATGTGATTCAACGAGATTCATCAGAGAGATCTAGATCCTTTTTATCATTCAATTCTGAGATGATGCTTTCAATGGCTTGAATTGTCTTGAATCACAGTATTAATTCCATGTTTATGTTCACCTTTACTATATAAAGACCTGGCTCAATATTTTTTCTATTCACAACATTACAAAAACATGAAGAGCTTGGTATACAAGAAAAGCTTCTGAAGTTGTTACAAATTATATTCCCAAAAACATTTCATAGTCATCATTGCATTTCTGTAAATACTTTGTTTTTGACAAATGGACATTTCTTATTTAAAAAACCCAACCAACCAAACAAAAAAACCTAGTCACTTTTCACTGGAGTTCAGTTGCAGTGGGAGAATGGAAGAATGCTCCTATTTTTTATGCATCCAGGATTTCATAGTGTAGACCTCAGGAAGGTTGCAGCTGAGATGAGTTTCTTTCTGTTTTGCCAGCTAAGTTGGGCACTGCTATTACTATGATTTAAAGCGAGAAGCTTCTGTTTCTGATGTTGAGGAGCCTTCAAGAATTCTTCAGGCAGAATCTAATGCACATAGATAAAATCAAGACAAAGTGATAAAGACAGCTTGCTCCTGAGGAAAGCTTTTTTTTTTTTCTTTCTGGCTAATTTATGTGACACCTAAAGGAAAACTGCAGAATGAAGCATTCTGAAATGTTGGGTCCACCTACAACTACGGCTAATAAAAGGGACAGTAACTTGTACATTGTGTGATGCGCTTTATCTGAATAGTGTGGGATAAAATAATACAAACATGTGTCTGTTTTCTTTGTGCATTGGAACAGCAGCCTGAGAGAACTGAGTAGTATCTTTAAATTCTCTCTTTTTTAATGGAAAGTATCAGTAGCCAAGCTTGTGAGCATGTGTTGAATGAGTTGATCTCAATTCATACTTGGGAGACAAATTCGTAAGTGTTTTATCAACTTTCCCAGTAAATGATGAGATCTGTACAGATCTGGGCTGAACTTCAAGCTGAACAGAACTGATGTTACTTGGATACAGAGCAGACACGTGCTTCTGCCACCCACCAAAAAGGCACAAGGACTGACTAAAACCAAGAGGAGAGGTAGTGGGAAAAGAGAGGTTAAAGTAACCCTGATCCTTAAAAGGGATATATTCACTTAAAATACTTGTAAACACCCTGTCAGTTCACCCCACCCCTATTTGACCAGGGTTAAATATAATACTGTCATTTAGCAGGATATGAGGCTAATCACAATATCATGGAAATATGCATTCTGTCCCTTGTATATTGAGCACAATCAAATACTTCAGTGTTGGCCAGTCAACTTTATTTTCCCATCAATAAGGACTGTATTTCATGAGGAGCTACCTTTTAGAAATAATTTAGCTGCTAGTATACCATGAATAAATGGCAGGCTTGTAGAGCCACTGCAAAGCTGCCCTGGAGATCTGGGTAATGCCTGACATAATGGGAACACAGCTGACTGACAGGAGACCTCAAATATGGCTTGAGCCTCCAAGGATAGCTGTTAAATTCATCAGCCAGAGGAGGTTTAAGCAGTATGGGCAGACCCCATGCTGCTGGGGAGAGAAACTGCTCTAGTCAGGTGCCTCTTTCCCTCCCCTTTTGGGGAGACTCCAGCAGGAATGGGGAAGGGAAAAGCCATTCCCCTTCCCTGAAATCACACCTATGCTGATGGGCCTTAATGCTCCTATTTTACTTCTAAAATGCTGCCTGCATTCATTGAAATCCGAAAATCAGAACTTGCTTGTTAACTAATTGCCCTAAAATGTCTTTAAGGATTTTTGAATTGGGATAAAATACCTTTCAGCAATGTAGGTAATAGCTGCATTTTGTATATATTTTTTTTTACATTTAAATAGAATAAATTGTGTTACTGTGCTGTACATCTGGGTGCAGAATACTTATTACTGACAGGAAGCTTGTGGAAGGAGACTTTATTCTCTGGGATCTCAGAACAATTTTTCATTTGTATTACTTTAAGGTAGCAAAATAAGGAATCAAAACCTTTCTTTCTTGATTACGCTGATCATCTCTAATTGTGTGGGCTTTGGCATCCTTTCAGTGCACTTTTGCCAAACTTGAAAGTAAGAACTGGAACTTGCTAGGGGAAAAAAAACCCAACCCATGACAGAGTTCTCCCAAAATGATTGCTTCAAGTGCAACCACTCAACCTGTGTTTATTCATCTAAATGCAGATTTTAAGAATGTCATCTTGTTTAATAATGTCGCTATTTAAGGACAGGAGCTGTTGACAGATTCTAGGAAGTCTGTGCATATACAACACTGGTTCTGCCATTTGTGGCATTAATACCTACTAAAACATTTAACTACCCTTCTGGTGTTTGTGCTCACGTAGATTTTATTGTTTTCACTCACTAAACCAATTGTTCTCATAGCTTATGCTGGTACATACTTCTAAACACAGAGGTGCAAAATTGGAGACATTTGAAGAAAACTAGTTTCATTTTGCATCCCTGCTGTAAGGTCTCCCTGGAGCTTTCTCTTCTCCAGGCTGAACAACCCCAACTCTCTCAGCCTGTCTGTATAGGAGAGGTGCTCCAGCGCTCTGAGCATCTTTGTAGCCGCCTCTGGAGTTGCTCTGAAAGGTTCATGTCTGTCTTGTCCTGGGGACCCCAGAGCTGGACACAGTACTACAGGTGGGGTCTCACAAGACGGGAGTAGAGGAGGAGAATCCCTTCCCTCAACCTGCTGGTCACGCTGTTTTGGATGCAGCCCAGCACACAGTTTGCTTTCTGGACTGCAAGCACACATTTCCAGGTCATGTTGAGCTTCTTGTCCACCAACACGCCCAAGGCCTACATGCTCTCTCAACCAGATGCATATGAAAGCACAAGAAGAAATTCACAGGCTTTTGTGTAGCTTTGCGATTCATAACTAGGCAAAAATGTGCCTCAGACTTTCATATGCTGAGTAGCTGAAATAAAGTATCTAGCCCTTCAAGCTTTGAGGTCAATTTATCAGCATTACTGAGCTGCTTGCTGTTGTACCACCCTGGTGCAGAGTGTCATCATTCTCTATTAGTAAAATTTCTAGTTGTAAAATTTTTTCAGTGCCTCATGAGCTGTGGCCTACCCTAAAGGAAGGAGAGCTGTGCTGGGGCTTTGTCTGGGGAATATGATGGAAGAAAATAGAGGCAACAGGATGTTTATGATGAAGCGCAAAACTGTTACATGTGATTCCCCACTAATAAAGTCACCTGGCTTTTGCTTGTATTTTCTTGGGATGGTTTTATTAATTTCTTTTCTTTTTCAAGAAAAAAAAAAATCTTGTCTGTTAAGTTTGTTTTTTATAGTCTGGCAAAGTGGGGAATCAAATCTTGGAGTCCTTACCCATTAAACTGCAAGGATCCAACTGCCCCGTTCATTTATATATTGGACATTATGTCCTTTACTCTAATTTTTAGGAAATTTGGCTGTTACTGACATCTTATTTTGACAGGAAGAAACTATTTTTGCAAGCTTTTGCAGTCAAAACATTTCAAGTGCTCTCTTTGCTCTTTATTTCTCCAGCATTCCCTCACACAAATCATGTTAATACAGCAAATACAGGGATGTGATTTATACCTTTTATTTTTTTATGTTCTGTTAAATTAAATCTAAGCTGATGACAAGGGGCAAACATCTTCTCTAGAGAATCTGAATTAGGGTAATTTCCATTATGGGACTTAAAATTGAATTCATATCACAAGACAGGATCATGTTCAGAGTTTTTTCCCAACCTAGCATTATGATTGAGTAAGAAGCAATATTTAAGTGGCTTGAAAATAATTTAATTTTAAGGTGGTTTTTTGGAGTTTTTTGGTGTGTTGGGGTTTTTTGTTTGTTTTCTCCTGTTCCTTTTCAGTTGCAACATTAATCTCAACCTGCCCCTACAACTGGTAGTGTGTGGGGGGGAGGGGGGTGTTTGTGTCTTTGTTTCCAAATCCATCCAGGGAGAGAAACCAAGGCAGTTTAATTGTGCAAGTGTGTTAGAAAAGTATTCAAGTGAAATGTTCCCATCTAAGAGTTAAAAGCTGGAAGTTGGAAGAGCTCAGCGGACAGGAGGTATTTGACTTAGATGACTACCTGTCATTGACTGTATTGTTAAATAATGGCTGCTGTAGAATATTTGTAATAGAAATCTGTGTAGGGAAACTGGTGAAAACAGTACTTGCTATGCTTATTTGTTACCAAATGCAGACATTTCCCCCTTGGGTACCTCAGCTGGAGAAAAGGAAACGTGTAAAATTGTTTGAGGAAGCCATACAGTAATTTAGCTGCATGTATCAACCACTGCTGCTTTTAGACACACTTTTCCCAGATGGTATACTCTGCCCATGAATTGTTCACATCTATCAAGGTTCCCCATGTGCCCCCCGCCCCCTGGCCCAGTCAGAAACATTTTACTTTGTTGTTGTTGCAGAAAACAACAATTTTGTTTTGCAAAAGAACAAGGAATGGAAAATAAGACTGGAACAAGCCAAAGTGCATTCCCACCTTAGCTTGGAGACTATGATAGAATAAAAAAGTTTGCTGTGGACTATCGAGATCCCATTTGTAATTAGTAGACCTGACAAAACAGGAAGAACAAGCACAGATAGATTTTTCCCTTTCGTGCTGTATGTTGCCAAGAGTGGGGTTTTTTTTTAGAAATATTTATTGAGATTAACTCATCTTTGTGGCATTTCCAATTTAGTGCAGATTCTGCATTCAGGTACTAGAAATCGTTGCTTGTTTTCTCTCTATAAAGCAAGACCAAAGGCCATGGCTAATGCTATATTCACTGTGTTGGGTTTGCTCTGAGCAAGGCAGGGTTATGCTGTAGAACGTCTACATGTTGCAGGCGTCAGCAGAGGGGAGCATATGTGGGAAATAACAGAGTGTATTTACAGGACCGGTAGTTTTTCATGCTCCAGTTCCTGGACTCATAGAATTGTGTAAGAAATTACTAAATAATAGTATATTAGTGACAGAGGAAAGCTTGAAGTGTGTAGTAACACTTCATATTTTCTGTATTCCCAACTCTTTCAAATGCTCTCTCCCATTTTTTCCCAGCTGTCGGTCTTGGTTTGTTTCTTTTAATTCTTGTTCCAGGTTTGGTTTTGTTGTTTTTCTCTTTTTAAGCAAAACTGATTGGTTTGGAAGAACAAGTTTGACTCTCATGCAAGTCCTCTCTGGATACAGCTGCAGAGTTCTAGTTTGCGGTTGAAGGTGGAGCTCTGGCGCTGTAGTAGGAATATGACAAGCTAGAAATGTGCTTGTTGAATGCATATGTCTGTCACTTCTATATCTGCAAGGCAATAACTAGAGTTATAGCTTTATTGCTGCAATTTTTAAACTGATATTGTAGATATTCATGTTTCCATAAATACCTGAGTTCTTCCAGAAACACTTCTTCCCTATTTAAGCAGAGTAACTGCACCTGTGCAGTTACAACAGACAGATGTGAATGTAATATCTCTCATAGAAGGATCAACTTTAGCAAATTCAGCCTCATTCCGCAGAGAAAAGAATCCTGCTACACCTTAAATTGGCAATGCTTGTGACAGCTACACCAGTGAAAACTGATATAGTACATGCAACAGGTGACAAAAAAAAAAAACAGTAAAGGAAGCACCTGAATGCATAAAGTAGTATCTGTCTAATTCTCTCAGGCCTGAAACATGATCTGGAACTGGAGATTTTTTTGGGGAAGTGTGTATGTTTTAATTAATCTGTCTTAAGGAAAATCTTTAGTAGGATATTTGCCCAGCTGATGTCAGTGAGAATTTTGCTCAGCTGTAAATAACTTCCTTCAGCAGGATACTTGTAACTTTTATGCAAGGCTGAAGAAGTGAAGAAATCAGAAAATTATTTCGTAAGAGAAGGTTTTCAACTTTTTTGAACCTTCAAAGGCAATTGTATTTGGCTCCTATCAAGTTTTGGAGGCAGATTGACTCATCCCTAAAGAGAGAGAAACAGGAGGATGGTTGAGTTATAGTAAAATTCGGTTGAAAATTGTCTTACTAATGCTGCTCTGAAGTATAAATATTCAATTAAAAGGAAAAATAATGAAGCTTTTATTAAACAAAAGAGCACCAGCAGTGAATATTACTGAAGCCCAAGGACAAGCATAACTCTTGTACCAACAATAATGCAGATTTTGTGCATATATTATGGATTATATTCTCTTTTCAATGCATATGCATTAGCATTAATGGGCAAGAAGATGATAGATCCATTTGCACTGCTACCCAGCATCAGCAACAAAATTCATTACGTTCACACACTCTCAGACTCTTTTGATTCCTTCTGAAATAAATCCAAATATTCATCGTTCAAGGACGTTAGGGAATAAATTATTTTCCATTTCTAGAATGTCCACAAAAAGATGAAAATGATTTCATTTGGTAGTATAATTTACTCAACAAAGTTTGCAGTTTATTTTGTTCTAATTCTGTTGATTGTGGAAGGGATTTGCTGCAAAGTCAGAGCTGCAAATGGTGGTTGGTAATGATTGATCATGTAATATTGTTTCTCTTCTCCCTTTATTTATCCAGTGTAAGGGAGAAGCATGATTTTTATGATTTGATTCACTTCTCAGTAAGACATATGATAGAAAAGTTTTTTTGGGAGTCCCTTCTCTGTAGCCACCACAACAGAAGTTCAGTCTGTCTAAAATCTCTGTAAGGTACTGACTGTGAACCTTTGCAGTTTTCTGTGACCTCTATACTTGCCCTGGTTTTGGCTGGGATAGAGTTAATTTCCTTACTAGCAGCTGGTATAGTGCCGTGTTTTAGAGTTAGGGTGAGAATAATGTTGATAACACACTGATGTTTTAGTTG
>VXBL01006671.1:2929507-3024859 GCA_013400195.1 Aramus guarauna | reverse complement strand
AAAAAGGGGGGGGGGGGGGGGGGGGCGCACACAAGAAGCTGGGAGGGGACACAGCCAGGACAGCTGACCCTAATTGGCTAAAGGGATATTGCATACTGTATGACAACATGCTCACTATATAACTTGGGGTTTGCCTGGGAAGCAGCGTTGCTCTGGACCTAGCTGAGCCTTGGCTCTGGGTGGTGAGCAATTGAGCTGTGTATCAATTGTTTTGTATATTCTATTATTGACATAAAGACAGTTTAATAGGACAGAAAAATAACAAACCATGCATTCTACCTTTTTTTTTTTCTTCCCTTTTCAATTCTCTTCCCCATCGTACTGGAGGGGGAGAGGGCAAATGACTGTGTCATGGTTTTAGCTGCCTGCTGGGTTAAACCACAGCAATAGTTAATAGTAAAAAATAACTTCATTTGCCAACTCCTTCATGTAAAAATCATTATTAGTGTCAGTAAATACTGAGATCACTTAATGGTGTTTTTGCAAAGGACCTGTCATGAGATTTTACTGCTGCACTGGAGCAGCAGGCTGTTCTATGTGAAGTTACTTCTGTTTCTCTGAATGTGAGATTGAAATTCACTTCTAACAAACCTCTGAAGGTCTGTTGAGCCCACCTGCTGGCCTAGGTTGGACTTGAAACTAGCATTCTTCCTAATTATGAAGAAAGAATAGATTCTTTGTATTCAACTACTTGCAAAAATGTTAAGAGGTTAATAGGCAGAATAGAAGACTTTAATTACGAAGTAAAATTTTGACTTGACTGAAGCATGAGTTAACTAGAGAATTAACTAAAGTAATAATTATAAATGATAACATTGTTTAAAATGTAAGAGATAATTAATTTAAAATGCTTGGTGTTGAGAAAATACCACACACTAACATTGCTAATAATTTTGGTCATTGCTGCATTCTTTTCTGTATAGCTGAAGTGTATAATCCCAGCCCTTCCCGTAGACTACACAGTACTGATGCGAAGGGGAGGATGGGAAGGTTGGGCTGAGGAAAGGAAGCTGAGGCTGGTTGGGCTTTGCAGTAGCAGATTATCCTTGCTGAATGCATCTCTGCAGGGGATTCTTCATAAGAGGAGGGAAGGTTTCAGGTGAGTTGCAGGCATAGTAGCATCTGACACTTTAGATCTGTTGTCACTTTGCTGCCAGGGCTGCTGCAGAGGTGTCAAGATTACTTTAGTGTATCAAGCTATTGCTACAAATCTTCATCTTACATGTATGAAGTAGGTAGGGCGGTCTTCAAAGGCAGAAACTTTCTCAGCGCTGAAATGACGGCAGAATTTGAGAGGGTAAATCCACATCTTGGCTTTTATCTCCAGGTGTGCTTCAAATGAATGTATCTCTAACAGGACAGCAATTCAGATGTTGGCATTGTTTGATAAAACACTCAGATCAAAGGAATCTATTGGTGTTACCTGATGAACCATAACTTCAGAGAGCAACATTTCCATGGGTTCTATTGGCTTGCCTTTACCCTTTTGTCTACTAGAACACATGATGGTGCTGCCTTCACGTGGCGACCATTTGTTAAAATGTTCAGTCTTAGGAAACAATGCAGGTCAGTGTGCATGGATTGTGAAGTGGTTTTTTTACTAGAATAAGAATTTTGGAAGTTGCTTCTGGAATACTACATATATTTATGGTTTTGAAACCAGGACACAAGCTAAGAGATTGCTTGCCAAATTAATTGGCAAAAGTCAGATAACCAGTGCTATCATTTTCCTTGTTAGTACCATGTATAATGCTTTACTTGAGGTGGAGATGTATCTTTATATCAAATGTCTCTGCTCAGTTACAGCTTTTAAATACAAGGTACCATCTTAACCATGCTGGGAACCTGAATGTTTCTTTTTAAGCACTATGGTAAGAATACGTAAAGCAACACTATTCAAGTTTTGAAAACATTTTTTCAATGCTGTTATCAGGGGGGAAAAAGTGAATATTGTTATTTTAAACACAGATAGAACATGCATTAGATGTTTGTATTATGGTGTGTCTTTCTGTTGTCATAAGAATTAAGAGCACAAGTGAAGATTAATTTAGATCATTCTTAGGGGAGTAAGCCCCAATGTTTTGAAAATTTGAAAACTAGATTAGAAACACCATATGCTGCATATGTAGATGTGATATAAAAAAAGAGCAGCATGAGATACTATCTCAATATTGGATGAGATTGTGGGCAAGTCTTTATAGGTATAGAGCATTTAAAAAGGTGCTGTGATTAATTGGAGATTCAAACATGTTTAGATATCTGTAGACCTGTAGCTGAAACAGCCCCTGAATTCACTGGGTATTTCCTCTGCAAATGTCTCTCCAAATAAGCTTTTCAGCATGTCTAGAAATGGATGCATTTTTTTTCTGTTTTTCTTCTTTTCTTCATGGACTACCCAGGATAGAGAACATCAATGAATTGGTTTGTTCTACACTAGTTTGGCTTTTCCATAGATAGCGGAAGCCATTTCTGTTTTTCTCTGATGCTATTGTCTACTCTTCATCTATTCATGTTATCCTGCAATACATGGAAGTTATTTGGCACTGATCCCTGAGTTAAACTGCCATCTGCATAGAAAAGTTAAAAATATTAATTGGCAGAATTTTTATATCTCCTTCAGAAGGTAGTTTCACTCACCTCTCTACACAGATCACCTTTTACCAACTATGCTTGACATTACTTTTTCTGGTGTAGAATGCAAGATTTCATTCAAAGAAAATCTTTTCTGCCTCTGCTTTGAGTAATGACTTCTTTCTTCAAATGCAGGGAAGTCAACAGTGTCATGCAGTTTATGGAAATACAATTGCTTGGTATTTGTTTGTTTCATTTCTTGCCAAGCCTATGGCAGCAACACAAAGCTGTTTAATTAGGTGACATTCTTGATCAGCCAGGAGGCAAAGTTCAACCCATTTATATCTAGTATAATATTTTAAAGAGCTTTTAAAAAATGTAATTATTTGTTTGTAAAGTTAAAAATAAATAGTGCCTCCTGTGAATAGCACAGGCCAAGATACAAATGCTCTGAAGCAGAAATGTTTGCTAGTGAAAGGAATGCTCAACTTTATTAAAGTGTCGGATTAGCTTATTTCTATTTTCCTACACGGCTGAGATGGACAGGTATCCTCACTTAAGAACTGGGAGATACTATGCTACAATAGAATATTTTGCCCTATCATTGAACCAAAACCAAACTCCTTGGGACTGTGGTCCTTGTTCCATCAGCTTAATCTTGGAGGATACGTGAACACTTTCTTTAATATTGCTGGAAAAAGTACTCCGAGGACTACTCAGTCTAGAATAGAGTAGAAATAACTCATGTAAGAGAATGTCAGTCAGCTGGGGCACAGGTCATCAAAAATTCCAGCTTGCAGCCCTTAAATTAACTCATGAAGAGGTAAGAGTGTACTCTAGGTGATCTTGATCTCATTATTTTAATAATTAATTTTTATCCTTGCATGGCAAAGGTCTGGATATTCATGTCAATATCATTTATCTTACTAATACAATATTATCCAAACAGAAATAGGACTACAGTAGGCTATTAATATAAAAATGTGCAGGAGAATCCAAATTTTTGCAAAACTCATCAAAGAGCTGTAACAGAGTAGAATTTAAGAAACTGTGCTTGCACATGCCAGCAATGTGATAATCCTGAATCATAGTAAGCAATGGAGCTGCTATTGCCCGGTGACATGTAATAACAGCTGTGAGTAATGGGAAGGCATGTTGTGTGTCTGTTATTCCTAGCTGTCAATGACTATAGCAAATTCCTCAGTTCCTTAATTGCGGAAACAATTGTTGCACCAGACTTTCCAGATATGCACAATTTTTATCTAGTCTCTGTATAATGAAAGCTTCATTGAATCTGTTCCAGTTACAGAATTCTGTTTCTTAGTTTGTTCAGAGGAAAAAAATTGCATCCAATCTCCTACTCAGTAGAATTTCTTTATAGATATGAAAATGTCTCTGTCTTTTGCAGTATTTTTCAATGCTTCTGAGGATATTTCAAGTTCAAAGAACGATAAAGCCAGTTCCAAGAGTGACTTTCAGGACACTTCTTCAAAAAATAGTCCCTGTCCTGAAAATCAAACAAATTAAATAGAACCTTTTGGAGAAACCTGTGTGGGTATTTGCTAACTTTAATAGAAAAACATATAGCCTGCTGCATCTGCATTGCAAGGAGAAATGAATTATTACTAATTAATTAGGGCTGATTGTGGAATGGGGGAGACTCCGCTATTCCTGCTGTCATAGAACTACTTGAAACTGTTCCATTGATGTTTATCACGTAGTAAACCTGATCCTGTAGTTGTGGCGATGCAGTATGCATTCTAAAAGTGTTGGTAATCTTCTTCCAGAGTCAATGTTGTTAGATGAGTTGGTGTCTGAAACACATGTAAAAAGAACTGCTGATAAACGTATTCAGGAATTAAGGGGCACTTTCCAGTTTTCCACATATAAACCACAATTTTAATTTACTGTGATGCTGAAGCTTTTCATTTATTCATATTCACTCATCAGACAAGAGTTCCTTTCCCAACATCCAAGCAATTGCTCTTTTGAGCAGTTACAGGAATTTCAGCCTGTAGCGCTGTGGGTTTTTTCATGGTGCCAGATGCTGACAGAGAAGCAAAGGCAGGGTGGGGAATATAAGATCTTTAATGGGGTAGATGTTCGTGTCAGTGGAGTAATGCAGTGGAGGTGCAGTACCATCAGGTCAAGGTTGCACCTACTCACACAATCTCCATTTTCATAACTGCAGTTGGCAGCTGAAAAACTGGTAATGTGCAGGTACTTCTCTCTCATTTTAGAGAAGAAAAGCTACAGCTGAAAGGGAGATTTTTCAGGATGCTTATATCATGGGCCTAAAATCCTCTCCTTTATTATTTTCCATAGGAATGTGGAAAGCAGTGGGGATTGGCACATTACAGATGCACTTTAAAACTTTACAGATTTGAAGTCAGTGGGTGTCTTTCTACAGTTTGGGATCCATCTGTTACTATATCAAATAAAGACTGGGGGAGATAACTTATCGGTATGTTTTTGGTTTATAAGGAAAGGCTTTGAAGTTGAAACATTGTAGCTGCAGATATGAAAATATTTGCAACAAAAGGAAATATAATGAAAGATTAGCTTTTGGGCTACTTAATGTTGGGAATAGAAAAATGCTAAAATGCTAAAAACAGATTCTTTGGAGATAATATCTCAGGTCTTAAAATGAAAGACTGGACTGGAAGGGCAAATATAAAGGGGAAGTGGGAAGGTAAAGGTTAATGTAATTTTTTTTTTTTTTTTTACATAAA
Source organism: Aramus guarauna (assembly GCA_013400195.1). Taxonomy (NCBI): domain Eukaryota; kingdom Metazoa; phylum Chordata; class Aves; order Gruiformes; family Aramidae; genus Aramus; species Aramus guarauna. Next base: position 3,019,556 of record VXBL01006671.1, on the reverse strand, counting down.
TGAAAGATTTCTTTCTATTTAAAATTCCCACTAGCAGAGCCAGGGACACCTCCCTAACTGGAGATGATATATATATATATAAAAAAAAAGTATTTCCAAAAGCAGCAAGTGGAAAAAATGTAAATATTCTGTAAAATTTTAAGTATTTTATCAAGGTTTCTATTTCTTTCTTAGCAAAAATGTGTAATTTTTAAGTGATACAGGCCTCAGGCAATGAATATTTAGTGTCAACAAATTACACAGGATTCAAACTTCACATTTTTTGAATTTTCTGCCATTCAATAAAAAAAAAATCTTTTTGTTACTATGGCGACCTTGATATGATCCAAAATGTATACAGTATTAGATAAAAAGGGTCAAATTCAGACCTGATATCTCTCAAGGGATGAAAGCGCCTTATGCATCAAGATTATTCTGAAGCAAAGGGACTGACCACAAAAATAAAGTCAGCCCATTAGCTATTTTTTGTCACCTTCTTCACACCAGTGTTTGGATTGTAGCCAGGAAAAATGTTACTGTGGATCTATTTACTATTATCACATCTGAATAAGACAGATGTTTTCTATTGTAAAGCAAGAATAAGGTAAGAGCAAGGTTTAGTGCTAACCATGTAATATAGATATTAAATGATTCGCATTCCACATTCCCTATTAAGAAAGGGAACATCATGACCGCCTTAAGTTTTATTAACTGATTTTACTTTATTTAAAATGTATTTTGTTAAGCTAGCAAAACATAATAACTTCGCATACTCTGTGATTGATGACCTTTCTTATAGACTCTATGAACAAGAACAACTGAAGAATATTGGAGCAATTAAGAAGTTTCTGCACAGGCTGTACACTTATCAAAATGACTCGGACAGGCATTCAGCTGGATCATTGCCCCTTATACCTTAACTACTGTCAAATCAACTCTAACAGCACGCATGAAGACTATTTTAGGCACATCAGCAAAATGCCACCGTGAACTTTGAGCAGCAATTATAGGCATAAAATATATTGGCCTTGCAGTGATTTAAGATGAACTCCTCAATAGCATCTGTCCAGACACTAATATCTTACCATTTACTATTTTTCCTTGCCTTACAGGTATTAGCTGTTAAGTTAGCATTCACATTTTTCCAGACAAAATACAGACTTTTTAAAGTGTAAAAGCTAAACTAATCATGGTGACACAGAGCATTTGTGTGGAAAGTCTCCCTTTGAAATGCCAGTTACTAATGCAAGTAATTCAGTGGAATGGAAAGAAATTTAGGCCAGATGGCAGTGAAATGAATAAGTGTATTAGATATTTGCTGATCCGGATTTGGTTTTTTGAACATCCTTTTTAGGAATACAAGACTGGAAGAGACCTTCTTGCTCATTGAGTTGTGCTCTCTGCTATTGATGACATTGTCATCTACAGTCTCATTCCTGAATTTACCTTACTGTTTTGATGCAGTGAAGTTCTTATCCTCGTTGTTTCTGTTCCAGAGCTATTCTAAAAACCATTTGCTTTAATACTTTAATACTTATAAACCTTAAAATAGAATCCTAGAATAGCTGATTGGAAGGAACCTCTGGAGGTCATCTGACTGAGCCCCCACTTGGAGCAGGATCAGCCTAGATCAGGCTGCTCAGGGCCTTGTCCATCAAGTTTTGAATATCTCCAAGGATGAATTTTCTTTCAATTGAAACCTGAAAATGTCAGTGCCAAAACTGGCCTCTAGATTGAATAGGTCTTTTTGTGCCACTGTTTGTACCTTCATTTAATTTATAAAATATAATCACATTCCATCTCAGCCTTCATTTTTGTAAGGGAGAATTCCCTCATTCCAACTTGTCTCTTTAGCTGTTTTAGTTTTCTTAGACATTGACAACCAGTTGGCTTCCAGATAATACCTAAAGTGTTTTAAAGTTAACTACTTTGTATTTTTGTATTCTTGAGTCTTGTTCCTGATCTCATGGTAACATCTCATACATCACGGTGATGCGTAAATGCAGCCCAGTAAAAGTTTGGGTAAGACAAGACTGAGCAATGCAGCACTTTCTTTTTTTTCATTCTGAATGTGCGCTCTGGATAAATGCTTCTGCAATATTTTGAGGATCCAAACTGGATCAATGGTATTTTTCCAGGTAGCTACCCCTTCAGGTAGTCCAGCAGTATAAAGCAGTATATAACACTCTAAACCAAAAAGATATTTTTTTAAAAAAGATTTTTAGTGGACCGACAAGGTAGGATACCTTCCGAGTTTTTCCTCAAACTCTTTTGTGCTGCCATATTCTGTAAATGGAGAGCTGAAGATAAATGTTTCAAGGGCACAGAGTGTTTAAGAAGAAATCAGTGGTATGTATTAAGCATAAAAGAGTTTCCAAAAAGTTAGGTACCATCAAATGGATACCAGTAACGTGTTTTTAATTTTTTTCTCCCCTCACAACACTCTTACTTTCCTTTTAAATAATTTTATGGTTTCTCCTGTAACTATACAAATTGATTCACTGTATTTGAGTGGTTTCTAAAGCAGGCAAAATGACCAATCCACTTTTTCATAAAGAGAAACATGAATTTCAATTTCCTTCTGGTCTTTAAATCCTCTTTTTCTCAAGCTAAACTCTCATTACAGTTTATGAAAGAATGTTCTCTGAGTGTAGATGGAGGCCTGGATTTGCAGGAAAGAAAAATAAACTCTAGGCTATAGAAAGCACAATCTAGAAAGATCTTAGCTAGCGAAGTTATTAGCAGATTGAGGAGGTAATCATGAATCCTCTTGTCTCTCCAAGCACATAGGAGAGCCACAATAAGGAAGGGGGACAATTTGTCTGAGAGAATGGCAAATGATGAATTTGAATCGATGAAGTCAAGGGGCAGAGAAGTGAGATGCAAACAGAACTAGCGATTGACTGGGTGACAATGCTGCTGCTACCAGTATGCATATAACTGTACCATATTAGCAACTCTGCACATTTCTATGCAATCCATACATACTCCCTGTCCTTAACTGACTCTTTTCATGATACACCTGCTCTTTCTCTACAGGGCTACAACCACAGGTTTTTTTTGACTGTTGATGACCTCTCAGTAATGCTGTCTAGGTTGGAGGTGAAACATCTTTATCCACTAAATGAGGGAGCTTTATTACCACAAGAGACAGTCTATTTCTTTGCTGAATGCATACAATATAAATCAAAGTATGTGCCGTTATTAATAAATAAGGCTTTGGGTAGGCTTTGTCTGAAAGTCTTGTTGAAAGTGCTGATTACTATCCAATAACTTTTGAAAAATACCTAATTGCCTTTGGGATACTGAAGGATGGAATAATTAGAGTGCACGTATGAGAAAGCAGAGTTGTAACTACAGAGAGGGACTATTTGTAGCAACTGATTACTTTTTACAGTTAAATCTCCCACACACACCCTGATTTATCTATGAAAATTCCATACTTAAGTGTTTCAGAATACAAAATGAATTATCGATTATTTTCCATAAATAAATTTCAAAACTGTGCTAATGCTAATTATCTAAAATCAATGGTGTTTGATGCACTTGAGGTTTCCGATATTGATATTTAGAATTTAGGACCATTGTGGGCCGAGTAGTCAGAAAATGAATTGACTGCTATTGAAAGGAAATTCTGGGTGGCAATGCTAAATTCAGATACAACATCCATTGCCTTATTAGAATTGAGCATCTCTCAATTCTCTCAAGCTTTAATCCTTGCACAGAAAGTGTAATTGTGCTATAGCTGGCTACAAACAGGAAAGTTTGGCTACTTAGCCTGGAAAGACTGGGGCAAATGGGCTTTTCTGCTTACGAAACCTTCAGGGTCTGCTTTTATGTCTCCTCTCACTAGAGAAGGGGAGAGCTGGTCCCTGATACCCCATAGTTTTGTTTCCTTCTATCTCCAGCTCTGTCTTCTGTAGAATCAATTGTCTTACAGCTGTGGAAAGTACAGGAGAGGATGTCTAATGTTTTTTTTCCATGTTCTTTTTCAATCATATCTGTATATTTCTCATATGCAAAACTTATATTTACTGGGGGAGGTATGGGCTGAAGACATGGGTTTCCAAAGGTGTCATTAAAGCAATCTGCAAAATCTGCAGTGCAAACAGCTTCCCAGGTCCCTCTGCGTATTATCTGATTGATAATCCCAGTACATCTTAATCTATCACAACTTTACGAGTAATTATATTACCTTGCCTGGGAAACAGGTAATACAGTTGTAGGAAAAGAGAAGATTTAATACTTAACAATAGTGATAAGAGGGAAAACAGCATGTAAGTGTAGAATAAAATTGTTTTCTATTACAGCATTAAGGTGAAAGTGCATTATGGTCTTGGAGTTTAACAGAAATCTTTAAGGATGTCGTTGGTACTATAATCTTTTGGTTTGATATCCTATAGACTGACTTTTACAATATGTTGCACTCTTTTGTTTTAGTTTGAAAATTCTCAGACTAAAAATCTTTCAGCAACATGTACTTGTTCCAAATCTCATGTCACAAATATGAATGTTACAATTAGCAATTCAGAACTCTTTTATATCTTAGTAACCATGCATAAAAATTAATTCAAGCAAAATGTAATTTATAATAATAATAACAACAATGTGTTTTCCAAATGTTTCCTACATTAATCATGGTGAAGACAGTTACTACAGTACCAATGCAGAATTTTATTGAAAATAAAGTAATTCAGTGTGGTACATGTTCTCTTGAGAGTGTTACTGTTTGTTTAAAAGAAGTGAAGGATGCAAGTATGAGACAGTAAGAGAACCTTCTGTTTTCTGTTGAGTGAATTCGATGCTTAGTAACATTTTGATACAAAAGCAATAGAGAAGTGTTTATTTTCAGAATAAGGTTCTGAACTTTGCTATTTGTCAATGGATATTTCTAAAATTTACGTACATATAAGTGTCAAAAAGAATAAAGCATGTGTACCAAGTTTTCTGCCAAAATAAATATTAGACCCAAGACAAATAATTCACCCAAGTTATTAACTATGTGGTAAATAAACCCATTGAAGTTTGCTTACTGCTGTTTACCCAAGGCATTTTACTGACATGAGGCTGAACGTATCACCCAGACTTCCAATTAAATGTCACCTAGGAGCCTGTAAAAAGGTTTGACTCCAAAACCACCCACAAGAGTCATAGGCTAGATTTTTTTTTTTTGTAAATATGGTTGTAACTTGGTTACAAATTTCCCAAACCAGATTCCTGATGTATTAAACAAAGGTCCAGTAGAGTTTATGTGGATCAGTCTTTAAAGGTGTGTAAGGCCTTTCTAGCACCTTTATAGCAGCAAACTCACCCTCCCTACTAAATGGGTACTTCTATGGGAGAAAACTTTACTCATTAAGTTGCTTGAGAAGAGGATAATACTCATGATGTGGTTATCATGCCCTAGATTCTCATCTTCCAGAGGGAATCTAATTCGGTGCATCTCGGTTTTTGCGCTTTTGTGTCAGTTGGTTGATCTGCCTCCCCACTGCATCCCCATGTGTTAATTGCCTTCACTCTGTTTTCCTGCTGAATGTTAGCTCGATGCACTTCTTTCATGCTTCGGACTATCATTTAGGTCAGCTTGCCATTTATATTACTGCTGAGTTAAGCTAAACTTATTATTCCAGGTCTACAACCAACTCTTTCTTATAGTGGAATTGTAAATAAGTTACTATCAATAAATTAGTTCCACAGTCATTTGCTAGTGTATGTGTTATGGTCACAGGAAGTTTTGTGTGACTCTGAAGAAAGTTCAAAGTCTTATTAATCTCTGACCTGGTACACACTGGAACTTGAGTCAACATAGAGACAAAAGACGTCATCCTGGCTCTTTAGGCTCCTGGAAGAGCTCTTGGAGGAAGCTGGGAGTTGGTATAAGTGGCCACCTGGGGAGCCTTCTTATGGAGGGGAAGAGTTGAGGAATTGCGCAAAACCAGCTTTCGGTCAGGGGATGGGATGTGGCAAGGGGGAGGAGAAGAGCTTTGGGCAGGGTATTCATGTGGCTAGCAGTCAGGATAGGTAGAGTGCTCCTAGCTTTCAGGTGGGTTAGTGTTTAGCACAAGACCAGCTGGATAGAAGTCTTTCCTCTTTCCAGTAGGTTGCCTCCTGCGTATGTTTCATATAAACTGTTTTGTAAAATTTGCAGTTTTGGCATGGAGGCAGAAGATGAAGATAACCTTATTTCCAGGTTAATAAAGCCTTCTGCCTAAGATTTTGGTCCTGACTCTTGAAATGCCAAAATTGACCTTATTTCTTATTGAGAAGCTACAAAAGCCTTTGTTTTCTTTCCCATTGTATGCAGTGTGCACAGAGTGAGGTAGGAGAAGGCAATAGAAACTCAAGTGGCCTTTTTGGCACTTGGGTTACACATGAAAAAGAACTGCTAAATCATTATCTCAACTCTAAGTGTTAATTACTTACTTTGCTTCACATTAGCACATTAAATGTGTAGCAAAAATATTTTTCTCTTTAGCTGCTGTGCGTGTATGATGTAGCTTGCCAAGTGTTTCTTGTGGCATAATGTGAATTTTCTTTTTGTAGCCATGTTTTATTTCAACTTATGCACCAGGTGTCTCCAGTGGAAATGTGAGTATTGAACTGAGCCTTTAATGCTTACTTAACATCAATATGTGAAGACGACCTTTCACAAATTCCAACAGAAAGAATACTTTAGGGTCAGGTGAAGTCTTCTAATTAACGGGAAAATTATCTCAGTTTGGAAATTCCTGAAAGATGTTTTAGGAGGATGATGGGGCAGTCCTGCTTCATACTAATGTAGGAACTTAGAATTCATTGTCAGATCCAGACTTGTGTGACTGCAGGCATCTCATATATATATATATAAAAATATATATATAATCCCTAACAGTGGCCCTGTACAAGGTCCTGTTTTGTTCCTTAGCTATTGCCTGATATTCATAGAACATTTTCCTTCTGGCCCTAATCAAAGCTGGATGTCTTTGAAACTTTTTTTTAATCCTGTAATTCACATCTGTATGAAATATCTCTTAAGGCTCACGTGACATAGAAGACGCAATCATAGATAAAAGAAAAAATGGATAGACTGTAAAATAGCACCTAGAAGAAAAGTAATTTTCTGAGATTCCTAAATAAATTGCGCTCTAATTCACAAATAATGCAGTACATATTTAGGTTGTCATAAAGAATGATTGCTGAATATGGAACTCAGAATTCATAATAGAGCAAAAGCATATATGGAATTGTTGAGAAAAAAAATGAACTATAAAAGTATAGAACTTCTAATATTTAACTGCTTTCCTTCATAAATCACTTGCTAATAAATGCAAAACAATGGGGCATCAGAAGCAAAATCAATTCTTTAAGGAAAATAACTTTCAAAAACACTTTTGTCTATCATAAATTCTACTGCAAATAGTGGATATAATGTCTCTGGTTTGCATATTAAAGAAAACCTGAGACTGTTTGCCTCTCTCGCTTTTTTTCTGTTGCCAGTCAGAAACAAGAATCAACAGCTTTGGATAGATTGAAGATAAACTGTAGGTCCAGTCTTGATGTAGCTTAACTTAATAGTAAAATATTCATTAGATGCCATAAATATAAAGGCACCTACTGAACCGTTAGCAAAGGCATTGCCACAACGATAAGCTGGAACAAAGGCTCTCAGAAAAGTAGTATGTTGTTAAGATCCAGCTAGTACAGCTCTTCAAAAATGAGAGATTCTACATGTCTACTGAAATCCTACAAGAGAAACAAAGGCCTGTATGTTATTACAGCTGCTGGTAGTTGTCATTATAATGCCCTGGTTCAATTCTGTTTTAAAGCGGCCTTGGAATTCTGCTGGTCCTGAAAGTTCTTGTATTTACATAGAAGGCACATAGAAACTCATTCTGTAGTGTTTGGAGAGAACTCTTAAATTGAGTTTTGATCATTGATTTTACTGGCATTGAAGTTAATAAAAGCTTCATTGGAAGCTGAAACAGCTGTGCTTTCATCCACAAAATCTAGCGTACAAGCAGAGGAAACAGTGCTAATGTTAGGGTCCTTTGGAAAACGCAGAGGGGCAGAACCAAAGTGCTCAAACACAAAATACTAAGGCAAAAATTCTACATTACATCAAAAGCAGTTTTTAAAATTAAGCTGTTCAGATATTTAAATATTTGGTCATTCACAATCATGTTTTGACACCTCAGAGATGCTTGGTTGACAATAATTATTTACTAACCTTATCCTTCAGGTTTGATAGACATACTTTGCTTATTAGTGTCCAAAATACTCTGCCTCCACTAGAGAAACCTATTTCCAGGTGTAGCTAAGGTAGGATGCCTTTGAAAAGTCTCAGAAAGATAGAAAGCTTCACTGGGATATGGGGAGCATGAAAAGATGAAGTATTCTCTGTTGTATTTTGATGAATCAGCTCATTTAGCAGTTGATGGTTCTTGGCACAATGGTATCTTTTTGATTTTTTTTTTATTTTTTTTAATGGTCTCAATGGTGGTTTTATTCAAATAAGGACTAGAGAATTGAGCCCCTATCAACAGCCCCAAGTTACTGTTGACTTTGAGTTTGCTTCATCTAAGCAGTTGTTTGTTATCAAAGCATATTTTTCTGAATTTTTGCATTTCAATATCCTTGACAGGACCTTCTGTCTCTGATGTAAGAGCTTGTATGTTTTTGTTACTGGGAGGCAGAAATTTTTGAAAATCTTTGTGCTCAGTCTTGTTATTACTGCTCCAACAGCTTTTGTGGTGGTCAATATTACATGGGTGGAGTAACAGAGGCTTTTTCCAGACCCCATCAAGTGCACAAGGACACACTGAGGGAGTGGAAATAATAGCAGTGGCCATCTGTGTTCTTTGTTATTGTCAGCGTAGAGAAAGTGAGCCTGTTCACTATTGCGAGCCTGATACGCACCATGGCAACAGAGGGATGATTATAAGTAATGCAAGTCAAAGGATATCAGAGATGTATAGAAATGAAAGGAATTCCCTATTTCTGAACCCAAAAGCTAACCTTGAAATAGCTGATGGTAGTTGTATTTTCAGGACTCTCAATTCTTCATGTTTCCCTGCCTATTCCATCTCTAGGGATAAAGCTGGGAAAAGAACTGTCTGTGGAAGCTCAGTGCAGGCAGTATTAGCAAAGTTCTAGAGAGGTAAGTGGCTTTGAATTTCTTATTAAATTCTCTCGATTGTAGTGGGGTTAAGCTAAATATTAAGGCCAGAATAAAGACATGGTTAGGAAAAGTAGAGGCTGTATGTCAGAATAAGTGCAGTATTCAATAAGATCCAAAAATGTAAGCACAGGTGTGGTGTAAGTAGAATTGAATTAATCATTCTTTACTTCTGGCTAGTTCCTATATTTCAGAAAAGTTTAGGGTTAGAAACCAACTCTAACTAGATGCAGTTAGTAGCTCTTGACCCCGAATGAATCGTGGTGTTCAGGACGTTCCAGAAGGGTAAACTGAGAGTTGACAAATATCTTCTGAATTCTTTAGTCTTGATTTCTGATTTATAGTGGCATCTGAAGCCTATGTTAAAGCTAGGGTTATATTTAAGATTAGGAACAGTATGGCTAACAGCCTGAATGACTGCAATAAGAGGTAAATTCTGCAAAGTGAATTGAGACCTAGGACCAGAAGTTTCAGATTTCTTGGTCTTAATTTTTGGTTATAATAGTGCCTTAAGCTGATAGTACTCAGAGTCAAGAATAGCAAGGACAATGTAAAGTGAATGTTTACAGTGTTTGTCATATTCCAGACAGGGTAACTGAGGCTTGGTAATAATGGCTTCCAATTACTTATTCTTATGAGTTGTAACAGGTTCTTATAACTTCATGCCCCTGTTAGAGTTCCTGAATGTTTTTGAAAGTTCTGTTCTCAGTTGGAAAACAAATGTTTACAGTCTTGAGAGTTAACAGGTACAAATTCAACTGGCATGTGCTTTTTTTCTTCAGGCAATTGCTGATTTTTAAGCTTGTATTTCTTTCAAAAGGCCACTTGGAGTTACGACCTCTTCCTTGTATGAGCTGTTTATTTGTTTTTAAAATCAGTGACAAAGTTGCATATCTGGCAGTTGCCATTCCTCACATGCTCTTAGAGTAAAATTTAAGTCAATAGTTTTCAACCTTATTTTCAGATTCCAGTAGTATCCTATAGCCATTTTCACATTAGTGCTGACAAGAAAAGTACGTTAAAAATTTTGTAAACCTACCTCAAATTGAACATGGTGGTAAACATCAAGTTTTCTGTAGTAGTATGTGCATGGAAAAGAGTGTGTGTGTGCGCATTGTCTGTCGTCAGCTACTGCATAAATATTGTTCGTGTTATGGGCTCTGGGGACTCTTACCGTATATTGTGGTCATGCTGTAAGCTCCACTGTTAACAGGTGCTAGTTCAAGTTCTCTGTTTTCTTTTTATATCCATCCTGAACTCAAACTCCCAGAAGCTGAAAGGCTAACACTGCAATATTTTAAAAACGTGATTCTGTTTTCACTGAGAAGCTTCCTCAAAGGCATGGCTTCCATGCAGGACATATTTTCAAGCGAGAGTTTCTAAAAAGCAGTAGAAGGCATAAAATGCAAATCAACTGTCTACTGATTACATGGCCACGTAATGAAGAACTGTTCCAGAGGGAACAGTGTTTTGGCGACCTTGTGGAATTCTGTTACAGTCAATAGGACAAGGGTGGTCCTTTTATTATGATGCCATCTGAATCCTAAGATATTGAGGTACCCCTACATTACCGATTACTCAGTCTTATTTCTTGACTGTTTAATTGGCACAGTTTAAAAATTATACAGACATGACAACTTGAAATGTGTAGTATGAGAACTGATGCCCTGTTGCATGAAAATGTGTCGTGTTTTTTCCATTTGAGAAGCTTACATGGTGTTATCCAGCTTGGCTTTTCTTTTCCAAAGGAAGAGTCCCTGTGGATGTCTCCAAATATTTTTTAATGTTTAGTATGAGATAGGTGTTTTCCCATCAAAGTACCACATTTTCATGGCATAGAAAACAACTATGGTAACTTCTGCTTCCTAGTAACTAGAATGAGCATTGGAGATTAAATTTTCTTTACATGTAAAGAGCTGATTTTAACAGGAAAAGCCTATTCAAGAATAAACAGTTTACAGTATGTAATGCAATGAATAATGTAATTCTTGTGGAAGATGGACTTTTTAGCTGCTTCTTCCATGGAAGGTAAAGAGAAACATTAAAAATACATTGACCACTGATAGGTTGAATTCATTTTAGCTGGCATAAATAGGACAGATGAGCTATTCAAATGTCTGATGAGTACTATATAATGAAATATTTATCACCTTCTCATGGTCACTGCATGAGAGGCCAATAATTTGTTTTCTCTCAGCACCGGTATTTTGTGGCGCTTATAATAAATTATACATTGCAAGCTTACATCCTTCACTCTTTTTCTATTTACCTATCTAGTCTGAGATCTCATTCATCACAATGTAGCTGGTTTTGTGACAAAAGTGAGGCTATAAATTCATGTATTCTATAGAATCATGGAATTTATAATGCATGATGGTGCTGGGGCAACATGGATAGAGTGTAGCATACTGAACAGGTGACCTTTAGAGCTGTAAAGTGGGAAATGGAAAAAGCAAAATTTTTATAAAGGTATAAATATATATGTACAGATGTTAGCCTCAGTCATGCTGTCTGCTGATTTTGATTTAGGATAACACCTCTTGACAGTCAAAGCTGTTCAGGTTTTTGCCTATTGCCGAGCTTAAGCCAATGCCATGGATTTAGTTCTTATCATGACCATCAAATTCCCTAAAGTGTTCCTCTATGTCAGAGACACATAAATTATCTTTTATTTGCTTTGCATTAATGCAGTGGAATAATGCAGAAAATATCAGGATGAAATGAAAACAAGTATCCCCAAATGATAGTCTTTACAGTATTTAGATATAAAGTCTTCAGTGCTAAAGACAAGAGGTTGTATTTCAAAAGTTGAAAACTTGATTCTAGTACTGCTTCAAAATATAAAGAAAATCAGTGCCCTTTAGATCTCAAACAGAATTTTTTTGTATGTGGAGGGGAAGTAAGCCACTTCCTTTGCCCAATTTTAGCAAAAATCCCGTGTTTTTAATTCTTAAAAGTTACTGCTGAAGGTATTAAGATTTGAACTGTATTCCTGTACAAGAAGCAGTAATGTGGTCCTACACCATGTTCTTATGTGTTTGAAAGAGGAAGTTTTTGTCTTTTTTTTTTTCCTGCTTCCAATCAGAAGTCATTTGACCTCAGTGCAGAGATAAAACCACCACTTCCCTCACTTATTCAGGAAACTAAATCATTCAGAGTGTTGAGGAGGCTAACAAAGTTCATCATCCACTGCTCAAAAAGTCTTTAGAGATCTATCATTTCTACAAAATCCATAAGCTTGTAAATTAATTTCTCGTGCCAAAATCATTCAAAATTAACAGCCTAAAGGATTTTAAAATTACCTTCTACTTGGGCGATACAGGGAAAATAAGCCTAGAGCCTTTCTCAATCCTATTGAAATATTGTATATATTTTGACCATACGGTCCCATAGTAAGGTAGAATTGTGGGATTTGTGTTTCCTGAAGACCCATGAAATTTATAATTCACATTTTGTTTAATGAGAAACTTAAGCATCAAGCTTCTTGTGCATATGGATCATAGTCTTTCAGTTTAACAGTGGTTCTGTCTGAGGGATCAAGATTGCAGTTCTTGGAAAGCCACACTTGTATTTTAGAAACAGGTAGGCTTTTGGTTTACTGATCCCAACATTTTTACAAGTTGGCAGGGACAATTTTTAGTTCATAATCTCAAACTATCCTCTGAGCCTGTGCCAACAATTCTATGTGCATTAGGTCTGGAAGCAGCAGTGTATTTCTCTCTTATTCTTGTGACATTCATAGAGATTGCAGAGTCGCCATAGCTCCAGCCCCAAGTTGGCAATAGATTCCCAGATGATACCTGGAAAGTTTGGAAACTTTGAAATATTAACTGTGTAGTTAAAGTAGGCCTACACAGAGATCATTGGTTTCTGAAATATGATTTTAAGAAGGTGTTACACTGATATTAAAAACCATCTGATGTATAATTTTTCCATTTCCAGAGGAAGAATGCTTTTGTAGTACCTAATCTACTGGTGTCATCTTCAACTTCTTATTATTTGTCCATCATAATCCTGTGGTCCCACTGGTATAATTTGCCATTATGTAGATATATAATTTTTATTTTTTTTCTTGGAATCATTCCCAGCATTTCCACTGAAAAAAAGGTTTGGTTCCTTTCTTGAAAATACTCCAGTAAACATAGTATACCAAGAAATATTCCTTTTAACTGTATAGAAAGATTTTGTTAATGCTAATTCCGTAGGGTAGTGACAGTTCCGTTAAGATTTTCAGAAGTACATCTATTCTTATGAAGAGAGCAAAAGAAAAAAAATGACAAATTAAAAGCTGTTAGTCCTGCATCAGGATCCCTGCATACTGAGTACTGAGTAAACACAGAGAAAGTATGTGTGTTCTTTGCATATTTTATTGATACATAATTTAGAATTGCTTTAATAACTGTTTAAGTGAAAATGATTTGTTAGTGATTTGTTGCAAATAAATTCTCCAGTACAATAGCCTTTTTCCTTTAATTGCTTTTGTTTGTATATACACATTCAGATAAATACATATAGACATAACTGCTAAATGTGTTATTTATGTAGGCAAATTATGCTATCAACTGTTTTTAGAACTACTCTGTTTGCAGTTCATGGAAGGATGGGATGAAATACAAATGAGTAGAGGAGCTCCGCTGTCACTGACTTTCAGCGCTGACTTGCCCATTACGCATTTAAAACCTTTCCCTCCTTCCATTCTCATGTTGCTTCCATAGCCAGTTGCCTAAAGCTCTGCCTGAACTACAGTTTTGGTTTTTTGTGGATTTTTTTTTTTTTTTCAGGTAAATAATAAATTATGAATAATGAGTAATCACTTCTTGGTAAGGAAGATTTAGGGACTTACGATGAAAATTTTTGGACTTCATGAGGAAAGTCAAAGTAATATTGGCCTCACCAAAAACAGTATGATTATTTTGGACAACAATGTACTCATGAATAATTTTTGCAATTTTGCAACTTCATTTTTTATTTCTGTTGTTATAAGTGGAATAATATTTTGATTAATATTATGTTAGTAAACTGTATAAATGAATTTTGTTATTCTTGGATATGATTAAGTTCTCAAACTTCAGTCTTTTACCTCACTGCACAAGGGTGACGTGAAAATACATGCTTTTGATCTTATAAAGAGCTGGGCTTCCCCTTCATCTAGATAACAGAACTTAGTTGCATAAAATACAGTTTTCAACTTTGTCATAGTCACAACATCAAAAGGTGTAATAATGCTTCCAAGAAACAAAACAAGAACTAAAGCTTTCTCTTAACCAATTTTAAAACTTGACAAAAGGTAGAGAATACGTACTGGAACTCAAAAAATAAAGCCCGATGTTTGTGTATTGAAAGGTACCTATATACAATACAGGCATTTACCCCTAGAGCAATTACAGAAAGACCTAAACCTGCAAAGATTACTTGTTAAATTATTTTCTAGAAAATGTGCTGTTAAAAATCAAGGACAATATTTGTAAGACTTTTTTAAAAATTGTGGGCAATGCATTTATATAAAAAATACCTTAGCTTCTCACTCAAAATTTGACTTCAGGTTCTTTATCTATGTACCTGCATACTATCTTCCCATTATTACAGACTATTTTACATATAAATTTCATTGTAAAATGATACAGTTGCTTTCTGACTGTTTTTTAGGAGCAGATTTGCTAGGAGAGGGAGGGCTATAGGGGAATTCCCATCTGCGGTTAGAATTGCTCTATGCAGCTGATGTTTTGATTTGTTTGAGTGACAACTAGCTTCTATCTAAGAGCTTATCTTCAGGATTATGCAGTCTTGACAGACTTCAGTGAGAAATTGCCACAATGCTCACTCTACTTCATAAACACCTACCTAGACTGCTTTGTAAATTTGTATTCATAACATAGTCACTCTTAGGAAGGGTAACTGCTCTACTTAAATACAGCGCAGTAGGCTTTCCTTTTTTACTTAGGGTACAGTGATGGAAGAGCCTTAGAGTCTGTTGTGGAGTTGTGCTGATAAATTATGTGCTGGTGGAAAGGAGTTGGCTACTTGAACTTTCTTATGCACCCAAGGTGAAATATCAAACTGGCTGAATTTGTATGTAAGGCCACATAAACTGAACTACTTATATACAAACCCCTGTTTTTCCTAATGCTTGTCATCGAACTGTGGACTCTCTTGCAAATATTTATGCTTGTTTCTGCTGGTACGGAAGTGCCAGTATCTGTCTGTTTGCAAATCTGAGGCCCTTGTGAGGGCTGGCGGTGAAGTTATTAACAGCTCAGCAATGTGAAATTACACAGAGTACTGCTCTATACTAGAAATACTAGAGGGTATGACAACAATTTGATCAATAAAGATTGAATGCGGACATGAGCAAAGACTCGTAAAAGAGAGACTATTATTCAAAATGTATTATACATATATTTTACATACATAACTAGGAAGGCTATTTGGTAATTGACTTGCATATAGTTGTACGGACAGTGCTTACTCCTGCTTTAAGGAGAACGTACTGCCACAATGAAGCAGAATGAAAGATGCTCTGCTAAAATACAGTATAGGCTGCCTGTTAATGAATTCACATTCTTTCACTTTGATAATACAAATGTGTAAATACCAACCCCCATTATCTTAAGTGATTGTGAAGCTCGAAAAAGAGTAACAGAAACCCAAAGTACTCATATGTCAGGAGAAAGCTAAAACTTATTTTCAGGAGTACATTGGAGTATAGTAAAATATGAGACCATTGCTTTATGAGATGTCACCTATATGCTAGTTTAACCATTTTACACAAAAAGTGGTTTAACTGAAAACTGTCTTCCTGATTTTTCTGAAAGGACTATTTATTGTTATAGTAGGATTAATATTAAATTGTTAGAGTTATAAATGATTACTTCTATTCTGCAGTTGAAAAATTCTCAGGCTGTTTTCTATCTATTTTTTTTAAATGTCCCTTACTAGCAGGTGTATGTGATGAATGCTAAAATTTACTTTGGGATGAACCCATCTAGCCACTCATTTCCAAGAACAGTTATTATCATGTTGTTTGTATTGAAAACATATTAAAACTCAAACAGTTCAAAAGCATAAACAGGCAGAAAGCAAAGCCTATTATGGTACTGTTTACCAACAGATTTATAATTACAAAATAAATTAAGCATGAAATGGAACACTTTTCATTTTCTGCCATAATAGTGTGAAATATTTGATGTTTCTTTACAGATTATTCTGGAAAAGCTTTGAAAGTGAATAATTCTGAAGGTTGTCATGGTATTTTAGCAGAACCTAAACATATCTCCTTTAAAACACCCATGTCCTTTTTCCTACAGATAATCAGAATGCCCAAGGAAGGAAGAAAGGCTATTCCAGAACTCAGTCCTCCGATCAGAATAATTATAATGCATAAAATAATTAATAAGAAATACTGAATGCCAGTCTTTTTTCTCTCATAAATACCTTCATTTAAAACTGCAATACAAAATTATGGAATACCTTAAACAGTATAAGAGTTACGCAGTTTTTGGATATGAAGGCCATGTTTGAATGCCTTTAGTCCTATGTACCTCCAGTTCTGCTGAAGAAGTTCAGACTGGTCTCAGCTCACCTGTCTAAGCAATATTGTCTGTGCAGAATATGTCATAGGAGATTCTCATTTCATTCATCAGTGCTCTTAAATTTGTTAGTATGTATGGAAAATATCAACAGATTTTAAATTTGGGAACTGGATACTCCTTTGAAGAACAGTGTAAAAATGAAGACCCCTGCTGTATCCATATTAATGATAATATCTAATGTTTGGATACAGCTTTCTAATAACAGAGCTCCAAGTGCTCTAAAAACAGACAAAAATCCATACCTTGGGTATTTTTTGGTTTGGGCTGGTGAGACTGGGGTTTTGAAGGTTTAATTTGGTTTGGGTGGTGTTTGGTGGATTATTTTTTTTCCTCAATTGAAGAAGCAATTTATGTCCAATCCCCCTACAGTCATTACACTTGACTTTTGGGTTCTCTACCATGAGCCATCAACAACAGATATGCAAACCTGATTTTCAGTGATATATATAATTTCTACTTACATGAACTCTGCCTTTTCCTATTGTCTATGACCTTTCCATGTGAACCTAAATTTGAACTACAGTCTTTCGTGGAAGTCAAGCTAAGGGAGAAATATATATTTGCCCATAGTATTTTGCAGAATGTTAGGAGTTTTGAAGGTAAAAAAGGATGTGTTTAAATTTGGTCAAAATATTGATAATTAAAGTTTGATCTGTCCTTCTCCCGTATTAGGAGCAAAGGAATTGGTAGACATGCGCGCACAGGCATTCAAATGCACAGCAATATTGACACTGCTACTTATTACTGCATGAAGTAAAAACAACAGGGTGGAGAAAAAGAACCCTTACTCCTCAAAGCAACTTTTGCAGAGAAACTTACCTAGCTGCAAAAGAGCTCAGAAGTGTTCTATAAAACTTGAGTTTACAATAGAGTTGCACTTTTCCCTTTTTCCCTAAGTACATGCCTTTGAAAAATTATTTGGATCGTTCAGATCATACTCAAGTGATGAGAAATTTTCCCTTATGGGATTTGATTTGTCTTTATATTACTAATCTGCATCAAGTCTTTCCAAAGCTTGTCTGATACTGTGTTGTTTGAAGGTGATGTTACAGAGTCTTTCAAGTCTGTTCATAATTACTATGGAAAAAGTGTTGTACCTTGAGAAAAAGTCTATAGAAGCCTCACCTGGACACTGGAACCATGCGTACAAGCCAAGTGTACTGTATGAGGAAAGCCATTCCTAGCTGTCTCATTTCTCAGCATCCTCATCAGCACCACATACTGCAGTCCTTCCCTTTCGCTTTATTTTTTGTCTTTTACACCTTTGTGTTTGAAGAGGAGATTTAATAAACATCCTTTCCAAAGTTGATCTGTGGCAGTTGATCCGTAAGAATTTGGTTTGTAGGATAGTTTTAAAAAACAAAAAACAACACACCAGTAGCTTGAGCCTTCTGTTGAAGGAAAGGTATGACCTTTCTGGTTTCTCAGGCTATAGAATACCTTCAGAAATCTGCCTCTTCAGGTATAACAAACATTTTTCCTTTGTTCATGGCTATTGTCTCTATTGTTCATCCCCATAATTAGCAGATATCTTCATTTAACACTTACGCAGTGTAAATAACTGCTGTATACATCCAACAGTAACCAGTATCAATAGCTGACTGCAGTCAGAAGCTTCCTGAAGGCCAAACTCCTGTCTTCTGAAATGGAGGATGATCTCTGCGCCCCATGTTCCGCACACAGCTGTTAGCGGTGGGGTCATTTATGTAATTAATGCCTGAGTTGATCTCAAAGAATAGACTGCAGGAAAGGCAAAGATCTCAGTGTGAGTTTTGTATTTGTAAATAGCTTACCTATGTGCTGTAATCTAAAGAACTTCTTTCTCCTCATTTTTCAACAAATCTAGCACATATGTTTCACACAGAGGAAGTCTGGCTGTTTTCCCTGTTTCTGACATCTGATTTTTCATTTTCCAACACTCACTCCAATTCAGGAAGATAATGAATATTCAAGAATTCATCTCCTGCTAAACAGTAGGATTTTAAGAGCCTAAACTGAGGTGTTTTGGTTTTTTTTTTTTTCCCCCACAGAGCCAAATTTGCATTAAATGTCCCCAGATTCCTTAAAAAGAAATCTTTTCTAAAAGTTAGGCTACACCACCTAGGGTCTTGCTCAGCCTTTACTTTATCTTCTGGCAATTGCTTTGCTTGTTGAGTGGTATTTTTGCCTGTGTAAGAATCTAAGGGTTTGCCTTCAGAACTGGTGGAAATTTTCAAATGCGGGGTTTTTGAACAGTGGCCGGTGATACTAGCATCCATGAGCTCAGTGTGAGGTGCTGAAGCAGACTGTCTCTGCGCTTTCTTCTGTACTGTTCTTGTGCTTGACAAAGGCTCCTTGTAAACATCTAGAAAGATGCATTCCTCTCCTCCTCCTCCTTTGCTCTCCTTCAAATTCTCCTTTGCTATAAGAAATTTAACAATAGCAAGGCTTGCTGCAGTGCTGAGTCTCCTGCCCTCCCTAATGCTGTGGTTTTGTTTCCTTGGACTCTAGTGTTCGTTTGTATCCATATTTTTTTTTTTCCTGTTTTGTACTTTGATTGCAAGATCCCTGGCCTGGGAGTCTTTGTTCTATATTTATGCGGCACCTGATACAATGAGGCCCGGACCTGTTACTGCATTGTGGTAACTCGCATAGAATAGCCAGTCTGTAGAGTTTAAAAGGGCTATTGTAAGAGCTCTGTCTTTGTTTTCTTTCTTGGAGGCTCTAGGATTTAGGTATCTAGTTATCAAGGTTATTTCAGTTGGCCTGGTCAGACTTCGGAGCTTAGTAACTTTTTCTTTTGTTAAAAGTGAATTTACTGTGAGGATTCATTCCCATACACTGTCTCCCACAGTGATAGAACAGAAGGTTGTAAATCAAGCAGACTTCAGTGTAAATTATTCAGAGTTTTTTCTCTTCACTGTGTAATGAATATGACTGCCCAATGAGCTACCTGTGATTATTTTTTGAGGTCCAAAACTATATGTAGTTCCCATGTATTATATGTGTTCCTTTAAATTAAAAGGAACATGTTTGACTTGGTCCTTTCTCTCAAGAAAGGTGCATTGAATGAATGATTAGCATGCAGTGGAATATGATTCTATGCAGTGGAAGCCTTATTGCTCAGCTAATGAATTCAAAAGATTTTGAGACATAAGCCTATAATACATACAGCTTGATGGTTCTCCAGGTTTTAATATTTTTTTTAGTGGGCTCAGTACTGTAAAACTTTACCTGTGAGTAGTTGCTGGCTTTATAATTGAAATACTGACTTTATTAAGAAGGTTTGCCTGAATAAAGGTTACTTATACACAAAGGAGTTTGTAGGATCTGTCTTGCTTTTTCTGGAGCTGAGGCTTGACTGGGAGACAAAGAAGGGCCTTGTGCTTTGTTTCCTTTAATTTTCTAAAGTGCTGTTTCCTGTAATTAGTGGGTAGACAGACAACAGATAGTTTAATTGTCATTGCTTTCTAGGCAGGAAAATGTCTGTGTTGATTTCTTCTCATGCACTTTAGAAACTAAATGCATAAGCTCACAATGATTTGACTATATGATTTTGAGATCATAGAGTGAACAAAAAGAAAGAAGTATAGCATGTGCTGAACGAGAATGGAAGTTGCGGGAATATTCTGGATGCAGAACAATGGAATTTCAAGTTACATTTTAGAATATTCTATCTACCTCTTTCATAAAAAAAAATAAAACCTCCTCTCTGTAATAATATTTTAGAATATTCATATTTCATAATGAAACATTAAACCTATACAGCTGTTCTGATTTGTCCTTCAGACAATTAGGTTTAAAGTTGGATACTCAGAGATGTTCAAGAGTACAATTTAGAATGAAAGTAGTAAAGTTCTCTTTAATAGCTGAGATTTTTGACTACTGAATCAAATATCTGTATGCTGAGCTGTTAGGTGTGAGCTCAGAGCAAGCAATGTTGTGCTCTGTAACAGTTTCAACAAATACGATCTGAACAATACCTAATCTGACAACCAATCATTCTAAAAATTAGATTTATGTGCAGTGGTATGTTCTCCCTCTGTAGTAACACGGGAACTTCTAATAAACTCAACTAACAATGAAACCTTGACTGTGAGTGATCCAGAAAACAAAAATGAGTTTAAATATGAGTTTGCACCACTGTGCGAAATCTTGCAAGGGCTATCACTAATGTCTTAAAAAGTAACTTCATAATTTCAGCCCGAAGGATAACAGAGGTGATTTTGCCCAATTGTATTGTGCTGAATCCAGGCTTTTATTTTGTGAAGTTGACTGTATCTAAGGATACTTGATGCCTTTCATAGGAGGAGTTGCGCTGACTACAATCAAATCCTGGCAAAAATAAATTCTCCATTGACAGACTACAATTTGTTTGACAGACAGTTTAGGCTAGCACAGAGTTGTAGATCCCATGATCTGACTCGGTCATCTTCAACTAGCTGAGTTATAAAAGTGTCTGAGGCAAACCCAGTTTCCCCAGAGGTACTGGATTTAGCTGCAAAAAGAAAGAGTTAAGGTTAGCATTAAGGTTAAAATAGGCAAATTTGCTAAGAGGCAGTAAGAAGGTTTCTTGTGCTGTTCCTTTCCTTCTACACATTCAGCTAAAAAGCCTGCAGCAGTATTGAATGCATCCATCCCCTAAGATGACTCTAGGAAGAGAGCAAAATGTAATGCGTAAAGATCTATCCTTCCTGTGCACAAAAACAACAGTTAAAAGAAGTGTTCCAGCACATGATAGAAATCTTGCTGGAAGCTGCAGTCACAGAAACTGTAATTCCAGGTGGGAGAGGCAGGAAGAAGGACCATCAGACCTTACTCACTTGAAAAGCATAAGCAGGGTCCCTTGGCCAAGGTGGGCTGCAGGAGTTATGTCTGTGTGAAATTACTTGTTTTGCAGATTACCCAGGCAGTCTTCAATTCATTGTCCTGCTGCCACAGCCTTCCCTTTCCCCTGCCACTTCTCACATCCCTCTCTTCACTGCTGTGTTCTCTGTTCAGTTCTTTTTTTTTTCCTCTTTCCTTTCCAACTCCAGTGCTACTGCAAGGTTCTTCTCCCTTGATATTCCTACTCCCCACAACCTTGTATGAATATTTAATATTATTTAAACAACTAAGACTGAAAAACATTTAATTTTACTCACAGTTAACTCTGTAACTTATTTTGGAGGCTTCTCTTCTTTTCCTTACTCAACAGCTTTTGTTAAGCACATTTATTATAGCTTTTCTTTGATTGGGTGTTCAACAAATTAGTCTAAATAAAAGCAGGTAGGCTGAAAGGATGGATGGTTTTGTAGTTAAGGTACTGAGTAGGACTCAGGAAATTAAGTTCAGCTCCCAGCCTTGCCACTTACTCTGTGTGTGTGTGTGTCCTTGAATGAAGTCATTTAATCTCTCCATGCCTCCTTATTCATGAGGCAGAATTAACTGTAGTGCTGTTTTCCAATTTGCTATCTGCTTTTTCTATTTTTCCTATAAATGTTTAGAATGGAAATAATATGTGTGTGCAGAATTTAACACAATATGTTCATGATAGTGGATAATGGTTCAAATAAAAAAGGAATTAATCACAATAATTTTATTATGCACTTCAGTGCATCGACTAAATTTTACTATATATTTGCACGTTGTCTAGCAAAAATGGGTTCTAGTTCTATGATGCTATATTCATAATAAAAATAGAAAGTAATAACAGTGATAGTTGATAACTGAATTGGTCACCCGACTTTGAGGCATACTGCAGCGGCATTACTAGAGCTGTGTATGATACATTGAAAGAAAACACACTGTAGGAAAGAAATAGTTAAATTTTTTAGAACTTGTTAAACCATTAAAAATTAATGCTGAAGGTGTCATAGTATACATGATTTGTTTCAGTGTGAAATCTTGATGCATTTAACTGTTTCACCTTAAGTGGAGTCTAAGCCTGCAGGAAAAAAACCCAGAAGATCAAGTTGATAAACTAAATATTTAATCCACTAAGGAAATATGAATTGCGCGCTCCATCTGTCACTTAAATGGTTAGGAAAAGGTCAAAGTAGAAACTGTACTTCGGAATTCATTCCCTGGACTTAGTGGTGATGGGGTTTGTTGATTCTGTTGCTGCCTCCATGGGAAACTTGCTTCAATGTCAACTGCATTTCTTGTTGCTCATTTACCAGATAATGCTGGTGAGTATGGGAGCAGCCTAGCTATCTTTAGGTCAAGTTATCTAGTTCCTTGGGATCTTGGAGGAGTTAAGGCTTACTTAGTACCTTAATACAAGGTTCCTCAGCAGCTTGGAGTGGCAACTCATTTTCTGCTACACAGAAATATTCAGAAAACCTTTGCACCTTGAGTGTTGAGTAGCTATTAGAAATGCTATTAACACGTAGATCAGTAATATAGAGTATTTCCATTCATGTATTGTTCTGGACTTTCATGAAACATGTATTACAACTGAACAGGAACTGATGATGCATGATGTTACAACAGTTCAAATTCGTGTAGAGTCCTGAGATGGGCAGGGTTGTGGTACAGGAAAGAAACAATTCTATTCTGCTATTCCATGCAGATGTTTCCAGTGTCATAAGAAATTTACTCCCACCTTTTGATTTTAGGATTTTAATAAAATATCTATCCAATTGTATGCATGGTTCAACTCTACTCATGTCGTAGTGAGCATCTAGCTGGTCAGTTACTCTTTGAATTACTTTGTTTCTGCTGCCTGGGACATGTAAAGCATGTAGTTGGATGCAGATTTTAACTCAAAAATAGATATATTAATTGAGGAAGAGAAATTACAAAATGGAATTCTCTGACGCCATAATAATTAAACTTGTGAGAAAGAGCCATAGTTTAATCTGCAACCACATTAAAAATATTGTTTTATTTCCTTCTCCTAGAGTACTTGCTGCTTTCTCAGACACGGGAAGCACACACATTATGCTACTGTGCGGCAGTTAATTCTCCAGGTTGATTTTTCACAACTATTAACATAAATGGTGTGTTTACAGTTGGATTATACCTTCAATTTGTTTTCCGGTGGGGAACTCCAAGTCATCTTCTAGTAACTAGATTGGGATTATCTGCCAGAAGATGGGGGAAACAGAAAGGTACTTTGTTTGAAAAATGGAACTTAAATTTCTCATTTAAAAACTAAAGAACAACATGGAAGTAAAATAGTCATACTGAAAAGTATACAACTAAGCACTTGATAGAGTCGGATGCAAATGTTTTCAATAAACATTTATACCTTTAAATTATTTATTTCTTATTTTAGTACAGATGTATACTTTTGGGGATAGAGTGTTGAGCTAAATCATTTTAAACCTGATTGCAAAGAGGGTAACTGAATGTTTCCTTAATGAATGCATGCATAGTGCTATTGCTATGATTATAGGCATGGCGTGACTGGAATTTAAGTTCCTCCTTCTCCCCAGACTTGCATCCTCAACTTATTTCCTATTATATTCAAGACACCTGTTTTTTCCTGTTAAGAATGTAAAGTGTTAGCTGAAATCATAAAAAGGATCTGCATGAATATATGAAAAGCAGCCACCTAGTATGATTTTAATAATTCTGTAGCATTTATTAAATTCTCTGTTGAATCACTTCATGATATTGATGGCATAATTTAAAGTGACAGAAATGAAGGAACATGACCTTTAATGTCATGACATGACTTGTCACAAAAAAAGGAAAGATGAGCTTAATTCAGCCAAATGACTTACTAGGAAGTCATGGTCCATAATAAACTGAGATTTACCTTTTGCTGAGATTACATAGCCCAAGCTATGATTTTTCTTTTAGATAAGACAAACTGACTGAATAGAAGATGAAAATGTTCTAATTTTGATCTTCATATTACATTATAGCAAATTAATGCTACTTTTTAAGAAGGACCACGTAAAATATGGTAGCTTGCAAGAGAAGAGAGCTAGATACAGTGATCGCTAAGAAGCTTTCCGGAATGATGTAACTACTTTATTTAGGAACATCAGATAGTTGTCTAAATGCTATGTTATTAGACACAAACCTACAATTGGTTTTCTAGAGGTACTGTATTTCCCTTCTGTTGGTTAGAATCCTCTTCTATTGATGCAATTTCAGTAGTAGAACTACAGCACAAAAAGTACAGATGTATTCAATGGTTGTCACTGATGTCCAGTTGTTTTATAACTTTAGCAGCAAGATAAGTATAATAAAAAACCCCAGATTTCTTTAAATTATTCTAATGCCCCTGGAACGTAAACTGGTTCCCTCTTTAGACCTTGTAACAAGCAGGGAATGAGCTGGAAATACCTAACAGAGACAAAAATTCTTGAGCCTTGCCAGGCGCAATCACTGCTGCTGGTGGTGCTGTGTCAGAAGAGGGCTGGGTGTGTCTGCAGGGAAGAGTGGCTGGAAACAGCACGGAAGGACGGGTCGGAGAACTGGGAGAGGTGCCTGAGCTTAAGGGAAACAGGGGGTCAATTCTTTGTTACACAAATCAGAATTAGTCTCGCACTTGAAAAATGTCTCAAACTGAGTTACTCAGATGTGATTGGTGTCTCTCTCGTGCATGAAGAGATTCAAACAAGTATCTTATGTCCTAGATGTTTGTTATGTCTGTCATATTTTATTTCAATTGAATACTTTGCTGTTGGTAACTGTTAAGCTTCTGAGGAAAAGTTGATGTGGTTTTTTTGTGGTTTTTTTTTTTTTTTTAAATGCATTATCTTTTCAAATATAAAAATCAGTGCATTTACTTCCAAATAGATCTCCTGTTTTTAGCCAAAGTTGCACAGAAAGTCAGCAAAAGCGGTTTGGAATAGAACGTGTATCCTCTTCCGGAAGAGATCATATGGCAGCAGCGTAAAAACTTGTTTTCAACATAAGGATGTATTGATTCAACTTGAAAATGTTATCCTACTTGATCCTCTCTTTTGGGTCAGTTTAATACAGACTGCTTCAGGACTGTGTTTATATGTAATTCAGAGAACTACAGGGAAAGTTATCAGCCAACCACCACACCACCCTTTTATCTTTTCTGTTACGTTATTGAATATTGGCCTGGGAGGGTATAATGTCTCAGTCTGGCCTAGTCAAAGCTGAGCATCTTAGGTTGTTCTCTAGATCTAAAGAGCAGTGTGTTCTGTGTCGAAATAGAACACTAAATCGGAGTGGATCAGTTGTAGTGTCTCTTTCTTTGTTCAAGTATTTGGTTTTTCATGTTATTGACTCTTCTGGAGTTAGCTAAGCATCAAAGGTTTTTGGAATTATTTGGTCAGCAGGTTTTTTGTCACAGTCTAGAAGGCCAGTCTTTATTATTAGGTTGTTCTTGATTTAAGTAGAATGAGAACACATGTTCCATAGTGTCAGTAAAGGTCGCAAACATGATATCGGGGGCTCCCTGTGTACAGCATGGCCACGTGTTTACTGTTCAGCAAGCACTTAGAGAATTTACTAACCCGCATTTTTCCACAGCTTAATTGGGTAATAAATGGAGTCCATTCCTATTTGACGAACTCTGAACAGACCCAGGATGTTAACGATGTATCAAAGTAGCAAACCCAGTAGCAGTGTGACAATTTATGAAAGCAGGGGTTATTCTAGTGCATTTACTGGGAAAAATGTGTGCATGGAGGAAATGCCTTATCTGGACTGAGAGAATGTGAAACACAGGCTGAGGTTTAATTTTCTGTGGAACCTCATTTATATAAAATAGTAGTATCTATTTTACCATACTGTTCCCTAAAGAACAGTATCATGAGGAATACAGAAGCAGCCATCTAAGTAGAACACTTTACTAATTACTAGTTTTATTTTCATGGAAAAATCCATTAAGAATGATATGTAAAATATCTTTATTTTCACAGTTACTGAAAGAAAGTGCAAATAAAATAAAAAAAGGAAAATACTGTTTAAAAATAAAATACTGTGTATGCTTAAAGTGAGGAAAAGTAATTGGGGATTTTAAAAGAATACATAATTCACACATTGCAAAACAAAATTTTTCAATAGATAAATACTTAATAATAGAATTGTGATTTTAAAATGGGAAAATAACTGCTACGTAAAAATAATAATACAAAAAAAAAAAAAGAAAAGAAAAAAAAGATGGCTTGAGGCAGAGAGAAGGGTTTCTGAATGACTATGTAAAGCTTCTGGATCACGGTCAAAGAGCCCGAACTCAGTTTGAAAGTATTTTTGCTGCAGTAAGTGCGACTCCTTCTATGACTACCATGGTTTCAAAAGGCACTGTTGACTGAAAATAAGAAGCACTAGAATAGCAGGTGTGTAGTGTCAGTTCTGCAGTGACTTCAAAGAAGCTTTGGTGATGAGACAATTTTCTACATTTGGAACTTGGTTCCCAGCAGGGTCTCTTGTCGAAGGTGTCCATTCCCCTTGCTTTGAGGTACCAAGTCTAGTTCTGATGGGCTTCTAAATAATACACTGTCCTGTAGTTACAGGTAACTTTAACAGCATCGTATAAAACATAGTATAAAGACAAAATAAGACAAGAAAGCAGATGAAAAGTTCTTGTTCTCCTTCAATAAGAAACTTATTTTCTCTATTCTTGATTCTGTCACTTAATGAGAATTATTATAAAACTCGTGGTTCAAATAATGTAAGGGAATTTGCCTGTGTAAGCATGGTTTTACTGCTTCAGAACCAAGGAAATAGCTAATTGTGACTACAAGAAGAGATTCACATTTGTAAATCTACTTGTTTAACTGGGAAAGCTGATCCCTTTCAGTAATGTGCCTGCTACATATTGGTGTTACATATTACAGAATTAGGAATATATTTTTTTTAAAAAGGAAAATCAGATTTTCTTTCAAAAGTTTGTTACCTGTCACAGAAAATCACTTATCACACAGGGCTGCAGCTCTTGATATAGTCCCAGAGTCAATTCATCCATCAATAGTATTATACCACAGCCCCTTATTTCAGAATGATCTATCATTTTCTCAAGCAGGCTATTGCTTTTAGAAGAGTTTATCCTATCAGATTGCTTTTTTCGTAATTATACCAGCACATTTATGAGAAAAGTAAATTACCAACTGAAATACTGGCTAGCATGTGTGATACTGGACTACGGCTGGATGCTGTTTGGATTTCTATATCATCTTTTTAAGAACAGTGCCAAGAGCTAATGACTGTGATTTGATCCCACATTAGCAGGGCTCTTGTTATTGAAAGGATTCATCATGCATAGAAATTATTTGTGCTTTAGCTAGAGGCCATATTCTGTGCTCTCAGTATTCGGCATGGAACATGCTGTCTTCATTTCTACTCACTTACCCGTGAAACAAATGACAGAAGGGAAGGGACAAATGCAGCTTATTTGTCATTTTCCCTCTGTGCCTCCTTTCCCCCCAGATCTATAGAAGAATGGAAGGAATAAAGAACAAAACTAAAGAAAAACAGAGAAGTATGAAGTGACCTTTTTGGTTGTCTGGGGTTTTTTTTGTTTGTTTGTTTTTGTGCCTTTTTAAAACAGAAACAAACAAACAAAAATCCCCCCCAAAAAACTAAAACCCCCAAAGAAAACCGCAAACCCAGCAATAAAAACCTCCAAGCTGTTTAACATCACACTTCTTTCAAAGACCATTGTGTATCTGTTAACACTTATTATTAACATGGTAATCATAGCTGTGCTTCCTGACAGTTGAGAAATCCTAGTAAAGTTCTAATAACCTCATACTGTTTGAGGAGTCAAGTTTCCCATGAAAGACCGACTTCCATCGGTATGTCCCTTGCTATCCCCGCTGCCGTTAAAGGCAAGTCTCTCCTGATAGCAGAGTGAGCGAGCAAGAGCATTTCTTCTGCGGGAGTAGGATAAATAGATCATGCCACAGAAAAGCACCATCACACCATGAGCATAGGTCCTTAGCAGCTGAAGGGTACAACAAGTGACTGAAAGGTAGGTATTGATCGAAGCTGCAGTAAGTAACCTCGGTAACCCGCAGTCTCCCTTTGGGAATCTGTTCTAGAGGTATTGTATTTTCTGTGGATCCTAGAAGTTATGAGAGATGAAATGTTAATATTTGTTTTCTCCAGAGGAGATTAAAAAGGTGTTTTAGTACAACTTCAAGATCAAATTCATAAGGAAATAGTGTACTTAGACTACATATATCAACAGATATCTTTATTTTTAGCAATAAGCTAGGAGTCAGCCTGAAACTAAGAACGTGTATATTTAAATGTAACAAAGTTCCATTTAAGTAAGCTAAATTAAGCTGAGATGTCAGCACAGCTTCACTGCACCGAATGAAATGGCAGTTTAAGTAAATAAACTCACTAAAGAATTGGCAGGTTTTAAGTGTAGATGCAAAGCCCTATTGCCTTATTAAGTCACCCTATAATTTATGATACCCTTGCATATATACATCATGCTGCTATTGTAATATTTGCTGCTGGAAGAAAAAAAAAACACAAAACAAAACAAGAAACTTTTAAAAAAATCCTTAGACCTTTGAAAAGGCTATCATTTCTCTCTTTCTTTAAATTAACCCCCAACAGCGTAATGGAGACTACACATTTTACATTAATCCAGTAACAGAATATATTCTATTCCAGTGTATGAATAGTTTTAAGTGTAGCAGCATGTGGTAGGAATTGGTGATCTTTGTTTATTCCAGCATATCAGGAGAGTTTTTATTTTAATTTAATTGACAGGTGAGCTCATATTTTAATTGAATCCAGTCATTCATGACTAGAAAATAAAGTCTTTGTGATAAAACAAGATTGATCAGAAAATAGGAGGTTTAGTCCACTGTGTATGTCACGGATAAGGAGAATCTAAATTTTTTTTCATATTNCTTTGTGATAAAACAAGATTGATCAGAAAATAGGAGGTTTAGTCCACTGTGTATGTCACGGATAAGGAGAATCTAAATTTTTTTCATATTGTGACTCCAAGTGACTGGGCACCATTTTTCCCATTCTAATTTTCTCTATAGTCTAATTACTGCCATACATTGAATTTTGAAAATCTTTCCCCTAAGCAAGCAAATATTTGCGTTTATTACTCTTTCTTGCTTTCAATAAGTGCATTTATTGCCAAAGCAAACCCTTGCTCACATCCCCTAACATGAATAATTAGTTCTATCCAACTAAATCTCGTTACCACTTTATCACCATTATATTTTTTCCCTTTAGAAATGTTTAGGTTAATGTTTTCCCCTTGCTCCAGAAACCATACTTCTCTGGAGAGCTCTCGAATACATTGCCACACATTATATATTCGCTGGACCCTGCAACTTCTGGCATGAGCCTCAAAACAACATCCAAGGGGTCCTTAACAACAGATGATGCTGAAAGGAAGTGGGTTTGAACATTGCCATTTGGCACCTGTTGTAGGCCATGGGTGTTGTATGTGCTCTCAGGGTTGTCCTCTATATGCAGGAGAGAAACGCATTGTAACTCCTCAGATATGACAGTGCGGTTAAGAATGAGAGGCTTTGAGGTGTTGCTGCTGTTTTCATGTTTCAGGTGCTTTGTACATAAGAACAGTAGTAAAAAATTCCAGTCTTTTCTCTCTAAATCTTGCATTGTCAGGAGAAGGCAAAGACCACAGATGCTTATGAAGGAGCTTGCATAACCCAGGAGACAATATCTCTTAAGATGCAATGCAGCAGTGTTGATATTCAGCTGTCCAATTCAATCTGTCATTGGTTTTGTAGGTCCATTACGGCACTGGAGACTTTAGGGAGGGCTGTAAAGGGAAAGAAGTGCCTTTGCAGATGTTTACTAATCATCCTGTTTAGGGGAGCAAGATGGGGGGAGGGGAGAAAGGGCTTTTTGAAAGTTTAGTATTTGTCACGAAAGCTTTGCTGTAGTTTATATGGGACTGGCAGAGCCTGCAAGGTGTGCTTTATTAGCACTACTGAACTCATGGGGTCAGTCATGTCTCTTCACTCCAGCCTACTTTTTGATGAAAAGTCATGACTTTTTTTCATTCTAGTGAAAAATCGCTTTCTGCATGTACATATACCAAAGTATTTTGGGGATATTTAGTTTGTTACTAAGGCCTTCAGGTTTTATTTGCCTCCTGCTATTCAGGTGCTGGGATTCCTTCCCTGCTGCTTTATTCCTTCCAGTTCCCATTCTTTGTTTTTCCATTTTCCATTCAGTACCTTTGCAAGAATTGAAGAATGACTTAAAATTTCTGCATCACAAAAGTGGAAAAAAAAAAAAGAAAACAAAAAAGGAATGTGGATATTGTTCACTTTATTATATATATATAATCTTTAAAAAAGAGCATAGGGACATAAGGGAGAAAAAAAATCTGAAATTTGGATTATTGGGTTTTGTTTTTCTTCAAAACTATTTTTTCAGCTGAGTTTATTGCCTTGATTATGTGTAGAGCTGAACTTCTGGAGAAAGAAGTATTTCTAAGTTAGCATCCGTGATTTCTTCAGCTTTGGTGAACAGAAGTACTTGCTTGCCCCATTAAGCAAAGCCCCATGGAGTTTGCATTTATTCAGTTACTTGTTAAATAGGGACATATTTTGCTGGAGGGACTTAAGAGTTTCCTTTTCTAGAGGAGCAAAAGGACATTATCATCAGTAGGTTCTTTTTGCACCTTGTGAAAAATGAGACATGCTGCACAGCAGGGAAGGAGAGGGACTGATGTTTAAAGGATAAATTCTATTTATGGAGACATTTTTCACAAGCCAAATCTGCAAGTATTAGCACACAAACTCATCCTGGATATAGTCTAGAAATATTAACAGGGATGTAAAAGTACAGAGCTGGAAATAGTGTCATATATTTGTTAAAACATAGCTATTTCTATTGCAGCTCCCTGTCTTCTCATAATAATTGTGATCAGAAATTGGAAGGCAAGTGAGTGAATGTTTCAGTATTGTCCTATGTCAGAGACAGACTGAATCTGCTAAGACAATGGGATAAAGAAATGTGAGGGAGGAAGAAAGAGGTAAGCAGACACTGAAACACCTCACCATTCCTAAAAGGCTACAAAACATAAATTAACCCATCTTTTCCCTTTCAAGCTCTGCCTGTCCTTTCGGGCTATCTAACATATAACTCTTCAGAACAAGGGTGCCTTACATTGCATATTTTTATAGCACCAGGGTGCAGAGGGACTTCAATTTCTGGGAGGAATTTTAGATACTATTGTGTTAAAAATAGCAAATATTGTGTTACTTGAATATTGATGTTCTCCATTAGGTCCCACGGTCAAATTTCAGGACATTTGAGAATAAGGTCTCCACTGTAAAAAAGAATCATAAAACACGTGATAAGTCAGAGAGGAGCAACCCAGCTACTATTCAACTGTTTGGTATGGGCACCTTCTAGAAATGCAGGACGAATGGAACTGTTTCCATGTTACTTTCACAGTATTATGACCAAGAATGTGCCATAAATCATGATGTTCCAGATGCGAGGCTAGTTAGGTAGTAAAGTTAGCCAAATGAAAGCGTGCCTCCTCTCCCTGCAAAGCAGTGTCCTCTTGTAAGTCATTAAAAGGTTTGTGATTTATAATCAGCTTATACAAACATTTATTGGGTCTTTCAAAAAGAATTATAATGGTGATGCTTGGAGCAGATTGACTTGCATGGGATCACACAACTTACAATGCCACAAGCTGTTGTTCACTTCTGTGTTGTAATTCTTTGGAGACAGTTTACCTCAAGTTCTTGTGGCCATCTATTGTGTGTTTGAGCCCTAGAAGCAAGGAAAGTACTGAACGCCAATCCTACCACATGACGGAATCTGGAAACCCTGAAAATAAGATCACTGTAGGTTTAGTAAAAACCACAGTCTGAGATGACCCAGACTTTTCAGAACCATATGTATTAAATATCTTTAGTTACAGAAAGTCTTCCCAGATCTACTTGGGGCTAGATTCATGTTATACCTATAGGTTTTAGATAATATGAGGGATTTTTGCTATAAAAGGATGTATGCATAAATTAAATGCCTGTTATCTAAATCAAAGGCCAACTAGCTTGAGACAGTGTTGCAAATATCTTCTATACCAGAAATACTATTTCATTGTATCATACCTAATTTAAGATTATGGCCATGCTGCAATGAGAGATGTGATCCCATCCTAAGTAGGGACAACCGGGCTAGCTTTTATCTAGCAACTACGGAGTTGCTGTGACAGCATGGATTTCAGACTGGACTATCCAAGGGTGTCGGTGAAGCATCCTCGACATGAACTGAAAGAACATGCCATCAGTGAGGTCTGTGCTGTTGCAGTTTCGTTGATTTCTGGTACTCTAGGTATATTAAAGATAATTCAGATATGACTATCTGTGCAGCTCTCTCCACTTGTATAGCAGCATACTATATCCTAAATAGAATGGTAGCTTGTGGTATGGAGATAATGGTTATTATTCAGCATATCTTCTCTATAAAGATATTCAGGCAATGTCTCTCCCCTTATGAGCTATTCATCTAATTCTTTCCTGAGGCTGTGAGTCATAGCACATCAGATTTGGGTTTAAAATTCAGAACCAACTGTGCTAATATCATATAGTGCCTTTCTGGCAAACACTGCAAATTCTCAGAACACACATCTGCAATTCTAAACATGCTAGAGACTTGGGTTACAAAGTTTAGTTTAGAAGCAAGCTGCCAATATGCACAAAAAAAGTTACTGCATCACAGAAACCATCAGCCAGTTACCCAGATGATTGCCAGGTCTGACTGAATGTAGGCTGAAAGCCTTGATGCTCACGGGTTCATCTGCCTTTTCAGGTAACTATGTTTTTCACTTACATTCCAACAACACTTTCAAAATAAGCGTGTTTCCCCCCATGCCTTGATCCCACTGGGGCATCACAAAGACTTTTACATGACACATTTTACCCCATCTAATCTTTATGGTAAAAAATAATCCTCATGGATTAGATGTTTGTGTTCTGCTTCAGAGCTGCTCAGAGAAAAGATCTAGGGAGATACTCAAAATTAATGATCCACTGGTTTTATTGCTGACAATTCTCTGTTAAAATTGCATGTATTGAGCACACATAAGACACAGTCAAATAGGAAGGATGCCTGTGTCCCACTGCTGGATAGCAAGATCATAGCAATCATGTGGACGTGGAAGATTTGTAGCAGCTTTTTGAGCCTCTGCCCCAAAGTATCTATGGAGGCAACAGGTTAGTGTCTCCACTGCCTGGGCTGTTGCACTTTGTAAAATTAATTAAATATTCATCAAGGGATTTGAAGGCGGGATCAGTAACATCTGAAGGAAAACACTGAAAGTTTAGACAAAGTATTTTCAACATATTTAGCACTATTGTGGATAACAAGTCTAAAAAAACCAATTGAGATTCAGGAGCCCCTAATAATCAGGAGTTCAAATAAATCTATGCCATATTAAATCTATGCCATATTCTGAAAGGTAACTCCTTCCTGCACTGAATATAAGGTGAAGTCCATGACCTGATGCTGGAAACTTTTAGCAGTTTGGCCAGTGGAAAAACCCTGGTTCTCCAGTGATCTATTGCCTCTTTACCTTTGAAGCAGGTTAAAGTTATGTCAGATGTAGTATCTATCAAGCTTATGTATATGCATATACGCCTGCACGTTATATGTACTATGTGTTTAAATTAGTGCTTTCTTCATGTTCCAATTTAAATGGGAGACTTTTTCAAGTTCTAATTTTATTGATACAGAGAAAGAAAGATACACATGCTATGTCATAACAACAGGATAACCATATGCCACTCAATCATTTGATTTACATTACGAAAACAGCATCAGGGTTTTCTGAAAACTGTCATTTTGGAATGCCTAAGCCAACAGCTAAGTCATTCTTATCACATAGTGAAGTTCACAAGCCTGGAGTATTTCATCAATGACACTTCAACTGAAAAATTTTTAAAATATGCTGATATGTTTGAAGGGACAAAAAATGGTTTAAAATATCTATGAAAGGAAGGTTTGAAGAAATTGTGAAACTTATATTTTGCCTTTTTTGAACACATATTTGAACAGAAGTCTGAGTACTTTTCCTGAGAATCTGTTTTATGTGAGGTGTGTGTGTTTATTTAGAATCATGTATGTATATATGTTTATGCAAGTACTTATACAGATGTTAGACTGTAGTACATGTCCAAGGTAGGATTATTTATTTTTTTGATCAAGATCCACTGATGCATTTCTTGCTCTCTCATACCCAAAACAGCAGCCTAAGTGGAATGGATCTAATTGTCGTATAGATCCAGACTAATGACTGCTCAGTCCTTTATCACTGCCTGTGCCTTTGAGATGCAATTAGTATCTGTTTAGGTAGCGAAATAAGCAGCTACATAGCTAGTGCCTCTCCAAGAAATGGTGGTGGTATTTCCTGTTGAGCTGATTCACTGCAAAACAGGAAAATATCGCACTCCTACCTCCAAGGCATACAATCGGGTAGCAGATATGTATCAGTTGTTTGTACTGAATTCCCTTAGACCTCGCATATCACACAAATCCTGCTTTCCCTACTGGATTTGCCTCCTTTCTGGCATTCCTGGCTTCCTTACCTTTGGTCTGATAGGGACTGTGCTCTGGGCTGCAAAAGCATTGTAGGCAGGGATTTCAGTTAAATGCAAGGTAGGTAGGATGCGCTTCTGGTCTTTTTGTAGATGTTAAAGTCTGTAATTTTTGGTTTGCCCATTTATTTAACGTTACAACAAGACTTAGCTGCACTTTTTGCTAATGAAGATCTGCCCCTAGTCTCTTCAAGCAGAATATTTAGCTTATGGTCTTGTTTACAGGAGCTGGAATCATTTACCCAGAGGAAAGCCTTTTAGAAATAATGCTGTAGGGGATGTAGAAATATAGGTAAGTCTGTTCACTATATAATGAGAAAGGACAGAAGGAATAGGTACAACAGTACCTTTGATATGGAGCACTCCCCTGGGAATCAGGACACCTAAATTTAAATCCCAGCTCTGTCTTTGCACCCCTTTGTAATGTTAGGTCATTGCTCAATTTTTGTGTGTCTCAATTCCTCATCAGTAAAATAGAGGTAATATGCAATTTAGAGGGAGGCGTAGAATAGATAAAGATTGAGAGGTAGTCAGAAACAATGGGAGAAGGGGCCCACACAAGTAGCACAAACAGACATATATATCATCATTATGGATTTTTCCCTTGCAGCCCAGCGAGGTGGCTCTTTACATGTATAATCCCCATGGTAAAAATCATCCTAGTGAATTAGATGTTTGTGTGCTGTGCTGAGAAATCTTCCTTATGTGAGAAATCTCTACCTAAATAAGAATGCTCTGGAGACACTTAAGGTACAAATAAAAAATGGTTATGTCAACTGCTGCGTATCTTTTAAGCAAGAGAAATGTTACTTTTTTTTTTTTACATTGCCTCAGTCTTTCTCCTGATTTAACTGCCAAAAAGTCCTCTGATCACAATAGTGCTGTTGTATAGCTTGACCTGCTGTGCTGATCCTAAGTACTGCAATATATTTTAAGGTGGAATGAGCTGTGAGCATTTCAAATTAGGTTATGTGCCTTAAGGTGGCAGTTGCTGCTCCCAGGCACAATTAGAGTAATGAAATGAAAGCTGATTTAATGGTTACAATAAAAGAAATAAAATAGCGAGGTCTGGCCAGACCGGTTTTTATTCAAGTTTCTATTAAGAAAGAATGGAACTCATAAAAGTAATAACAGGCTAGAAATCATAATGTTTTTTCATATCATGATAAAGATTGGATATGTTCTTGCTCAGATTTTTTTTTAAAAATAAATTGCCTTTAGTATTTATAATCAGCACCATAAATATATTTCATTGTGTGTTCTCTGATAAGGAGGCTGCTTACATTTATCTGAGCTATATTTTGTCAATAAAGTGGTAATAATATATAGAGATGCACACCTGAAAATATTTTAATGTACTATTTGTCTATCCTATCATCTTTGATCTGTAGCGAGAGGGATTTATGGATGTTAGCCTGGGGAACAAACAAATACAGAAGCACTCCCAGAGTTTCTTCTCCCATAGGAGAGGCTAGGTGATGATTTTTCTGCATCAAACGCAGCCAGGTAGAGGTGGAGCTACCTTGCGATTTCCACTCTGTGATTTGGCTAGCCAAACCTTGAAGTCAGGGGAGCTCCAATGTGCCTGGTCCAGTGGCCCTGCCCACCTGGTAACATGCTCCATAGGAATCTTAGTTTGCAGGAATTGCCTTTAAAATGGCTAATTATGGAGGGAGGAGTCATGTAAGTGACGAGCGGGCTTCATCCCCATCGCTGTCAAGCTCATGCTGTTCGGTATGGTGGCAGTTGTTATCCTGGGACTGAGTCTAGAGTCAGCAGGTGCAGAAAACACCTGGGATTTTAATTTATAAGCCTTTACCTTCTGAACATCAGATGTCTTTAGGTAAAAGAAATACAGCAGTTGGGGTTTTTTAATAGTCTGCAGTGCAGCCTGTACTTTCCAGAAATCAATAAACCTTTAGTTAGAGTATTTTGAGGGAAAATATATAGATAAATAACACCTGATAAACATGGAGTCTAATAAGGCAGAGAGAGAATGGTGTACTTTTCACGGAAACCTTTACTTCTTAATCTGCCTTTCCCTTAAGAACCGAAAATTTGTCACTTTTCTTTCAACAACAGATAAAGTGACTAGATAGCTTTGGGAATTAAAGATATCCTCATATCTTTTACCAGTTTTTCTAGATAATAAAAAGCAGTCTAGTCATGCCATGCATTTACAGGAGACCAACTCCCAAATGCTGTTGCTGGCTTTCAGATATTCGGAACAAGAATGCAAATAAATAAAACCTGGGAGGGCAGATACTCAAAGATACAAATACAATCTAGATGTTATACTATTGTTAAGTTTTAATGAGAGGGATGTCATAAATGAGAAAAATATATTTAGTGGAATGTCTAAACCTTTTACTGAAATCAGACAAAAAAACCCTTCTGGTTTCCAAAATATGTGAATTCAGGGTTTTTTTTTGTTCTATATATTTGTCTTTCTTGATATCATGATCTTTCTCATTGTTTATTTAGGCCCAGATATTGCACTAATAATGTACAGTCAGTATGCTAAATTAATCAGTCTTGGCAGAAGACAGATAAGCAGCAGTGTATTCCATTAATACACTATAATTTCTGATTGGTTTTCCATTTGACTAGAATTATAACTAGCTATGGACAAACCTTAGCTTTAGAAGTAATGAAGAAATAAAATACAAGAGCTGAAGTGACTCAAGGAGGCAGCTGTCTTGTGTGATAGAAACATCTTTTAATATACAACTCTGTCCCAGAACCAGGTGACCATAGAAAAACCAGCAATGTCCCCAAGAGGAGGCTCTCCTTTGTGCTGAAAAGAAAACTCTAGCCACGCTGCGTAGCACAGCAGTCTAAAGTTCACACAGATAAGGAGACCTTTTCTAACGTGTCATGTGCAAAACAATGTCTTTTAAAGTAAAGCGTTAATTAAAATTGACATTTCTTACAGTGGCAGTGCTAGAAAGTACTATCACTTGTAATGCCAATTCACTGTGGACCAAATTTAGCTGCATGTGCCTATTTTACCTTCATCAAAATGACAATTAGGCATTTTAAGCAGCTCAAAACATTCAAGACAACTAAATATGATTTCCTGTGCAGAACACCTTAACCTTGCACAGATTAGTGAAGTCTAAGCTGCAAATTACATTTCTTTTTAAACCTACTCCACTCACAGTTCTTATGGTTTTTAAGGGAATGATATTGCATCAAGCAGGGCAGTGCAGAGGATTTAAACTGTGGCCCAGGCACTCAAACAAGACTCCTGAGGGTTTGTCTGGACAACAAGGAATAGACAACTGGTTTAATGTGGAACCATCCAAATATACTACTGACAGCCAGACTGGTTGAATTGTATTCAACATATTGATCTACAGAAACATTTAGAAATCTGATATTTTAATATAGTAGAGTTGCTGGTATTTTTATCCTGACTTTTCTTTATTCTTGCATGGACATATAGCTATATTTATGTTTTATAAGTTTGTTCCATAAAGCGTACCTATGATATGACTTTTCTTAGTAATCCACAAGTTAAGTATTGTGCAGATAATGTAGCATTTCATGTCTTGATTAGTGGTGCAACATCCTTTTCTCTGGTATTGACCAATAACGTCACCTACTCATTTCCATTCAGGCTATTGCTGCTGAAATCATACCCTAGATTATGTGATTGTCTCCTACTCCACTGAATCAAATATTAATCGTTTTCCCTCTGTAAAGCCATATCCCACTTTTGCTGTCATCTTCTAGGAAGTAGTAATAGCATAATCTCTTTCCCCAGCCTGCTAACTGCCCCCAGAGACTACTTGTAGTATTTTGGTGTCTTTTCCATGTTGCCCTTGACACTCTATAACCCTCAATGAAACGCAAACATTTTCTTCTTTAAAGCTCTCCTGACAGGAGTTAGGCTGCCAAAGTGCTGAGACCACTGCCTAAATTGCTGACCAAAGCTATGTCACGGTTTCCTTGAACTGTCCCTGGTTTTGTTTGTCTGTTTAACATCTTCAGTTAGAAAATGTTTTGGTCAAGGACTTTGATTTATTTCCTTTGCACAGTATGTTAAGGCCATAGACTGTGAGACAATTGTTTTTTCACAGTAGTGCAAATAATATATGTCTGAGGCAGGATAAGGCTTGCAGATCAAAAACTTTCAAATCATAAGTAAAGCTCCATAAATAAACTAGTTTTAACTTAGGAAGTGTGTTCTAGTATATACAAGAACACATTTTCTTGTACCCTGCACACTTACAAAAAAAATACAGCCATGTCACTTCATGCCCAGATATTGCCTACTTAAGTGTGTAGTTTGAAATCCAAATGGGCACTTGAACTTCAGCTCTTTGTTCAAGCAGCATAATTCCAAATGCTCCTCTGGGATAACTTGGGGGTTTTTGTGTTTTGTTTTGTTTTTATAACATGCCATTTTTTCTCCCATCAAAGGTTGAGTTTTGCCAGTGTTCCACTGAGGCAATCATTAAAAATAAACCAAATGAATTTGTAATTGTTTTATTCCTGTGTAATATGTTTTATCTAGTCCTAATAGTTATGTAACTTGCAGTTACTGTGATCTCAACTCAACAGAGTTCGATGGGAGTTTTTCCAATCTCTGAGTTTTGGACCAGGTCCTCAACACAGGACAGGTGCTAGTTTTGTCTGGTTTTGGCAATGAAGAGATGATCTGATTTAATTTGTATCATCAGGAGACAGGGTTTTGCAACTGATCCTGCTCTGTCTGCTTTCAAGCTTCTTCCTGAACTTTGAACAACCGTTATTGAAAATGTGAGTCATGATAGCATATTAAATATTAAAAACAGTTTAAGATTTAATCCCAATTTATAGTGCAGCTTTGTCTAATTTACTGCATATTACACAATTTCCTTTACAGATAACTTTTAGTGTGCTATATAAATAATAAATCAGGCTCTCATGATTCTCAATTGTTCTAATAAGGTTTTATATTAAACTTACACTTGCCATCATTTAAATGTTGCTAGACCAATTTATTTTATTTTTCCTCTTTTACCTATTCAGCCTGCACATTAGTTCTTCTGTAATGTTATAGGTTCTATCTAGAAAATCATAGGTATTCAAGCATTTTAAGGTCTTTGTTATCATTTCTTTTAAAGCAGAAGAGAAACAACCTTAGCATGCATAAATGACAAAGCAAAAACATAGGTTCAGTGGGTTATAGAAGTTCATCCCTAATCAGTGACAGTAATTCTAGTGTCACTGTGTTCTGTATTCTGCTTATACAATCAACTGAGAGCATTAGATCCTCCTCTTGGTAATACTTATGCAGCCTTTGTGTTTAGGCATTTGCAGCTAGGGAGGTTACTTTGCCTTAGTTTCAAAACTTTAGGGTTTTATAACTGCCCAGCTTTCAGTTGAAAGTTAAATGTGTTTACTTAATTCACTTATGTGTTTAAAAACTTGACGTGGTAGCTATGACCTGTGAAATGTTATCAGCAATGTCTCTTTTTCTTTGATCTTTGCCCTCCATGATGTGAAAGGATTTTGTGATGTACCTTTGCTTTTGTCACACAGCTGAAAGATGTGCTCACTGTTGAATGTGCAAGTAGGAAAGCAAAGGACAATGTTGAGAAATATAGGAGTGTCTATCCGTTGTCCCCCCCGAAGGGAAAAAAAAAAAAAAAAATAAAGGGGGGGAAGGAAAAAAAAGAGGGGGGGGGGGGGGGGGGGAGAAAAAAAAGGCAGGTACATCAGCATTGAAGACACATTATCTGGTTTGATAAAGCTGATATAATTGCTAGTTCTGTGCCCAAATGACAATGGTTTTATCTGTTGTCTGTCTTGCTCCTTCTGAATCTCCCTTAATTTTTTTATTTCTTTTTCCCATTCACCAAAAAGCATCAGATCTGCTGTGAGTAATGTATGGTGGGTTTGATTGCAGCTTCAAGCCAACTCTGTCTTTTGGTATTTTTCAGCATACATGCAGACTGTTGATATTTATTCCATATTGTATGTGATAAGTGAGGCTTTTCTAATGTTTCGACTGTAACCACTAATGGCAAGATTTCATTAGGTAGGTACTGCCAAATGCTTTTTTTTCAAAGACATGAAGGAAGCTGTTTCTAAAGGCTATTTTTATAAAGGGTGAGAAAAAGATTTATTTTTTTTTAATTCCTCTGGGTTGATGGATGAAGAAGAAATTAGGAATTATTTAACTAATCTTAATTTCCACATGATATGATCAAGGAAGTAAATATCAGGGAAATAAACACATTAAAGAGAGAGTTTGGGTCTTGAGAATGTTTAATTGAAGATATAAAAAAAAGAGAAGGTTGTCTTTAGGGGAAAAAAAAAAATCAGTAAAACTTGCTTATGTCCCAAATCAATTGAAAAAATTCTGAAAGCAGAAGAAAGAAGTAGTATATTATACAAAGAGGTTACAGCCTATGGGTTTCCCAGAGAACAAATCTTGATACATAAAAGAAGCCAACAAGAAATAACGATGTATTTAAGGCTCAACATCTCAATATTTTTTATTTTCTGTTCCCTTCTACTGAGCAGGTGGTTCTGACATTATGCACATAAATGTTTTATTTAAAGCATTCTTTCAACCTAAGTGTAAATTTGGAGGGGGGAAGATGTTAAATATTGAATACTGACTATTCTGATAAACTCCTGTCTAAGAAAATGAGTATCTATAAACTTTAGCTCTGACCTTCAGACATTCATTGGAGGAGCCTACACCAGGAATGTGACCTGCTCATGGTATCAAGGCTTGGGCCTTTATTCTGCAGTATTTTTAGCTGACATCCAAATGGAATTGGGATTCAGGATCATGAAGGTTTCACAATCTTCTCCATTGAACAAAATCTGTATAGACAGGTAAAGCACCTGCTTATCACCTTAAAGTAAGGACAGTATTTAATTCATAGAAGAATCTGCAATGTGATGTGTTGTGGGCATTGCAAAGGGCTAAACGCTTCAGAAAACGTGGCCTAAATCATATCTGACTATTTGTTTAAAAAAATATGGAAAAAAATCTTAGCCTTTCATACCTTACCATTACCTGTCAAATGTGACAAGCTTGTTTTCTGTGTACAGGGACTTGCTGGAACTCAAACAAACCAGTCCAAAGATCCTAATCTTGCCAAAATTGTCCTAGCATTGTTAAATTCCTTCCTGGTTAAGGAAACCTATCTGAGAAAGAGGTTCAAACGAGAGTGCCATTGATTTTGGGATGTCTGACCATCATGAGGTGTGCCCACATTTGAAATCAGTTCAAGATAATAAGCTCTCTGGAGGTGAAGAAGCAAGAGGCAAGAGATGAGCAGTGTAAGGAGGCGGTGGCAGGGATGCTGAGAAATGGTCGAAGAGAGCTCTGACGGCAGCAGGCTATGGCACTGTAGCCCAGAGGAGAAAGTAACAGGAGTCAAAACACTGAAGTGGGGCAATATAGAGGAAGCTGTGATCTAGATAGCAATAGCAAGAAGGGAGAGTGAGGCAGACCTCCCCCCCCAAAATTGGGGAACACTGGATTAGGAACTTCTAGGTCCCACTAATGAACTTTATAGCTTTGCTGTTTTCTAAAGTTGCATAGTAAGGTGCTTAGCTCCTTTTGGCAGCTATGGCTTGAAACACAAGAAAAAAAAAAAAGGAATGGGGTTGTCAGTGAGGTTCATTCTCTTCTGTTACCTCGTTTATAGCAAAATTGCTTAGCACTCGGCATGGCTCCTGTAAAGAAGAAAAATTGTCTTACTCCAAAAATGACATGCATGGGAGGAAAAATTAAGCAGACAGCATTTTCTTACAGTGGCATTTGGAGGTGCTATTGTAGCCGGCTCCTAGGAGAGGTCAGTTTTAGGCCATTTATCATCTACAGCACAGAGTGCATCATGGGCACACTGATAGCAACCGCAAAGACATGATACATGAGCTGCAGTTTCTTCTGTAAGCCTTCACTTTGAACTGTTATTTTATTACTTACTCATTTTATATTCTATTAAAATTGGAAAAGAGACTTTCCTTGCTCTTCTCCATTATTCTGAGCATAGCTTGTACATAAAAGGAGAGAATTGAGTACTTCCACGTACTTTGCCGTCATTCTCCTTCATGCAGTGTTCTCCACTGAACTGCCAGAAGGGAATGGGGTCAGAGACACTTTACCCTACCTGATACCCTTTGGTAGAAGGAAGCCACAGGAGAGGGCTACGGAGGAAGAGGGTCAAGAAACCAAATGTTTTAGAGGAGGGTCTCAAGACTGACAGAGCCAAAAGCAGTCCAGTAGCTGGAGTAGGGGAGAATAAACTTCCAGAACTTTGGGAGAGGGAAGAACTCTGTCATCTTTGTCTTAATTTTCAAAATGTATCCCTGAAACTTATAAACAAATTATTTGTGCATTTGGCTGTTGGTAACTGGAAGAATAATAGGTCTCTACAACAGTTTGTGACATTTTTAATTTTCAAGCAACGGAAAATTATGTAATAATTAACAATTAAATCATTGTAACACTCAAAACCTTCCACAGTCGGTACCTTTCATTCAGAAGAGTTGGTGTATAGAAAGAAGTAAAAGAAGAGATTTTAGAGAAGTATTTTATTGACTGAAAACAAAAATTGCTGGGTTTAGTGCTGGGTTATTGATGATTTAACCAGTAAATATGACTTTGTGAATTTAAGGTTTTTAGGACTAGTGGAATAAAATACATAAGGAGGTTTATTCAAGCAAGGACTGAGTATTTTTGGTAGCTCCTACAGAATCTGGTATATATGCAAGTTTTATGTTGCAGTTTACAGTGTAACAGAGACATTACAAGTATACAGTGCCACACAGTTGCAGCGTTTGTAATATTCTTATGAATTACTTCAATAAGTATATATTAGGAGCAGTTCATGGGTAGCTGGAGCAGCCTTTTCTACATATTGGCCAATGCAGTAATGGAAAGGTCACCAAAACTGTATTCTGTGCTGACTGTGATCTTCTCAAAGAAACTGATTTTAACTAACTCTTTGTTATCATTTGGCTTGGTGAGATGTAAAGACAATTCTGATATTTCAAGAAGTGTAGCTTTCTAAGTAACAACTGAAATGAATGCCAACATATGACACTAAGGGTGTAAAAATACCCTTGGGACTAGTGGCTCTGTGTGTAACCAGGGAGTTGTAACTATAACCTTTGTTACACATCTGAGCATGATACAGAGTTTTGTCTCCTGCCAGTGCTTTGGAGTCGTTACAGAAGACATGGAGTGGCTGGCAGTGCCAGCTTTAAGATGCAAAGTATAAAACAAAAGCCCTGGCCACCTCTGGTCGTTAAAATTCTCATGGAAGTTGTTTTTTTGTTAGAGAAACAGTTATTAACCCAGT
Organism: Aramus guarauna; assembly: GCA_013400195.1. Classification (NCBI taxonomy): domain Eukaryota; kingdom Metazoa; phylum Chordata; class Aves; order Gruiformes; family Aramidae; genus Aramus; species Aramus guarauna. The sequence continues at coordinate 2,975,050 of VXBL01006671.1, read as the reverse complement.
GTGCTGGCAAACTTCCAGCTTGGGTTAATTACATTCAGTAAAAGTTTCCTTGGGTAGAAAAGTTATTAATTGTTTTATAATGTGGAGCATTTGCTCTGTTGTGGAGGTGACTGCCACTTCTGTGATGGGTGAATGTTTGGGATAGCTGATGAAGTTGGTTTTAGACAGAATGAATGAAATATCATCTTTCTGTATAACTGTATCTTTGGATTATGGACTCTAATAGTCCCCATAGCACCTGGTTATCATGAACAAAACAGCAAGGCCAAACTAACTTCTGCCGAGTATTTAGTGTTGCTGCCATTTATGGTCAAGATTTTGGTTTTGACATTGTCAGTTTATAAATATTCTTCCTCCTTTTTTAATAGTTAAAGTACAAAAGGGGCCAGCATTGCTACAGCTATTATCCTTAAGAGAAAAAAAGATTTTTTTATAGCTGAATTAGTAGCAATTTTGAGGACAGGTTTCTTCCAGGAACACACCCTCCCCATTTATAAAGAAGTTTCTCTCTACCATAGAGTTCTATCTTTATTATTTAAATCTGAATATTATTTAAATCATTGGCTAATTATACACAAAGGTCACTTATCTTTCTGTGGACTTCTAAAGTATCTGTGGGACTGTCATGTTTTCTGTGGGTATTTCATGCGCAGTTCTTCAGTGTGTCTCTGCAAGTGTTCTGCAAATTGATCAATAATTTTTATGCACTACAGCAGGAGCCAACTGCAGCAATATCACAGCTAAATTCTGCTTTTATATCAGCATAAAGTGAGTGACTGCTGATCATGCTTATTTGAAGTCAACTTAGTTTGGCAAATCTTAGTAGCAAGCTGCAGGATGAGTGGCCAGATTTTCTAATAAATGTAGGCTTAGACTAGGCATTCTTCAAAAGCCAGCACATTTGGTCTCTGAAGCAGTATTTGGTTACTATCTTGAACCAGAAGATACTTTAGGGTTAGATTCAAGGCTGACTGTAGAAGTGCTACATTGGTATTTGTAATCCCCCATGTAATAGCAAAAGAACCAGGGCATCGGGTTCAGTGCGTGTCAAAAGAAATCAAACACGTTTGTCAGAAAACTCTGATCTTCCTGTGCCAGGGGCTCAGTGAGTGTCTCTATAATGTGTACAGTTCATATGATATTGCTGTGATCAGGGGGTTGATAATTTGCAGATTTTACTGTCCTGTCAGTGTAATACTTGGATCTGTACTTTTGGAATGTAGAAATCTAGATCTCTAGATTTCTTTTACTAGATGTTGGCTTTTCTTTCATAATTGCTTAGCCTAGCGCTGCTGTTTAATTCCTACACAAATCTTCTTGCTACGTGACATTCTAGCATCAGTCCGCAAAGCTGACCTGTTCTCTGTGGATAACCAGCTTCAGAGTTACCAAAACATCTGTGGGACGTATCCAGCAACACCACTACATTTCGAAGGTAACCGTAGGAGGTATTCAAGCCACATGAAACCTAGTGCGAACACGCTTGTAAAAGCTTTTAAGCAGCAACCCACAGTGTGATTGCCTCTGATCATTCTGAAAGAAACTGTGTTCAAGATTTTTCAAAGGCTGAACATTGATCGAATGTATTATTTGTGATGCAGAACAAGTGTGTTTACATCATGATGCCCAGAGGAAATCTGAACTTCAGTTAGATTTTCTTTAATGTATTTGCTATATTCTTTTCAGCTTTAAAGATGCGTATGGACATAGATTGTTTATATGGACAAACTGTGGTCTTAGTTAAAAACTTTTGGTTTACACTGGGGTTTGTTTGTGCCCCTTCCAAAGTAAATTAACCGTTAAAAATTTGGGATAATCAGGATATAGTACTCCAGGACAATCCCAGTCATGCAGAAAATCAGGGGACACAAATATTGTGTGATAGCATTGTTATGGTTTCCCTTCAGCTTTACCTAAATTGTTGTTTCTTATAGTGCATGTACTAATCAAGTCCGCTCATTTAGTTTCTTATCCTCCTTCTCTCTTAAGTGTCTCTTGCTCAATGACTATAATTAAGGTATTCTGCCTGAAAGGAAATGAATAGAGTTGAATAATAGCCAACGGAGTATTTATAATGTGTCCCTAGACTTTTGAACCACATAAATTTTGGAGATGCTTGCACCTAGCATTTTGTTTCATACTAATGTTCATACTTAAACTGTTTATTATATTATGTATAGTTGTACAAATTATCTATAATCTACATCATACACTGACCACTAAATAAGAAAATATCTGCCTCTTGAAAAACAAAAATCATTGGGAAAATAATTTTTGATGATAAAATTCTTCTTCAGTTATGATAGAAAAGAACAAAAGACAACTAGCTCTAGAAAAATTCCGGTTGCAAGTAAAGCATTCTTTTAAGGAATGAAATACAATTCAGAAAGGGATGATATAATATGGGATTGAGATTAGGTGTGATGACCCACAATTAGTTGATGACTTGATGCAGCTTTCAAAGTATCTAGAGATGCTACAGATTCTTCATTATGTTGCAGTGAAGCATGTGCAAATTAAATCAAGAGATATGGACGTGATGTGGGAATAATTCTTGACTTTGTGGACATAAAGCATGGACTATCAAAATGGCCCCTCTCAGCTGTAACCCTACATTTAGTATTTTATAACAGTATTTATTTTTCTTCATGTCTATAGTACAGAATTTGCAAATACTTTATGTAGCTGTATTTACATATTAGAGCTGCTTTGTGTAATTGCCCAGAAGATAGTAATGTCAAATTATTTTTTTTTTGGTTATGTTTTTACCAAATTACACTTAGACATAGCTCAGCCTGTTTTGAGTTTTATGAAAATCCTTTTGAACAATTTTCAGACAACTCTAGAAGTGACATGAAACATTACTGGAAACCATCAAGGTAGAATAAGACCCTAAAGGAAGGAATGCATTATCATCATTCAATGGAAGAAAGCAGAGTCAGAGAAGTCTGGGATTCATTTTGTCTCTGCTGTTTGTTTCTAACATAGTTGAAGAAAAAAGAGCTTAATCTGAAAATAACAAAGAACAACTCTGTCAATCCTGTTTAGAAAATATGTCCAAAAACCTGACACGTTTATCATGTGTTCCTTATTCATGCAGGCACTGAATCAGTGAGATTCATGCGCCAGGCATGGTATAACGTGTGTGTCACACATACATTAGGCTATCAACCACTAACAAATTACTCCCTAAACTATGTGGCAGGACTGACAGTGAAATTGTGTGGAAAAGACTATCCACGCATCATACTATGCTAATGTATAAATTTTTGCCTTAAAACTTACTGTAACTGTTGCATATATTTTCAGAAGAATCCCAAGCTTTTAGAGTCTGTGTCTGTCATGAAGTAATTTCTCAGGTAAACAGGAGGCTTTAGCCAGTTATTTAATAGTATATTTTGGCACACATTTGTTGAGAGATCTTGAGCAAAAATAGTTCCAAACATTAATGTCAGTGTTCAAAAAAGATGCATCCAAGGTGTCCTACAGCATATCCAGCTATAGGTAAGTCAGTCCTCACCTAGAGTGGAGACAGTATAAAAATATATTTAAAAAACACAGCGACTCTAAACCGCCTTTGTGACTCCCAAGCCTTCAGGCAGCTGGTAGCTTGTTTATCCCATGATGTAACTTAAAACAGTCTTAAGGCTACTCATCTGCACCAGCTAAATCGGGGATAGTCCGAGCTTAGCAGTATGCCAGAGGATTCCCCGAAAGGTCCGTCTGAGCTGTAGACCAAGACGGGTTTGGTGCAGACCTGATGTGGCCGACTGTCACCTGCTCAGATTTCCTGTTAGCACAGAGGTACACTTCCTACTCCTGGAGGCAACAGTGAAGCAGAGCTCCTGCTAGTTATTGTCCGAGGCAGGATATATGCAGACAGGGCTGGGCCAGCAAGGTACGAGGCATGAAATCAGGTTGGTTTGTTTGGGTTTTTTTTTCTTTTCCCATTCTGCTTCCAAGACCTCTAGAGATTTCTCTTGAAACTTTTCTTGTTTTATATTGGGCTAATAATTTGTAAAGCATTGCTTCAGTGTGAGCAGGAGGAAAGAAAGCAAAGCAAAATTGTTTTACATTAATCTTATTTCTCAACTTTATACATTTTTCTTATCAAGTATTCACACTTTGCTTCAAGTGAAGAACAGTATGATAAATTCATTTTTGTTCTGTTTTCTTTTCTTTATAACATAGCACTTGCCCTGCAGTGAGAATCAGCATCTCTGGATCACTTGTTAGCTGCAAGTGCATTCATTTGAATTTTACCATCGATCTGTTCTACCCTGACTCACTTTTGTGGTGCTTAATTTCTAACACACTGCTTATACACTCCAAAGTGTCGTCGGTTTTTTTCTGTTGCCCACCTTAATCCTTTTCTAATGAATAAGTTCGGAGCAAAACACTGCCTGCATGGATCAATATTCTAAGTAGTAATTTTGCAAGCAAAATGGTATGTTTCTGAAGGGTAAACTGATGAGATGTTAGTTAGCAGAGACAGAATAGAATCCCTGTTACTGTGAATTAGAGGATATGGGCCAATACACCTGTACTGCTTGAATAAAATATGGATCTCTGGGAATAGATAAAAGCCTGAAGTATTTTAAAAGACGTCTTGTCTTCTTGTACAGCTAGACATGGAATTGAGACCCTTTAACTATTTTCAAATGTTAAAATTATTCATGTCATACTTTTCTTCTCTTCAAAACGTTCTGCCTTGACTGTAGCGCGGAGCATGCGCAGAGGCAGTGCAGACACTCTCCCAGGCACCCCAACACTGGAAGAGGATCCAACTGGCTTACAGTGTAGTGCTCAAGGGATGGTGGTTGAGATACAGTGGTGAGTGCAGCCTCACCTTCTTAATTTGTAATTTGATTTGTGGAGCTCTCCAGATTACTCTGTCTTGTTGCTGTGAGGGTACTGACCACCTGTGATAACCCAACAGCTTGGCACAGGAAGGTACCCGCAATACTTCACGTCCAGTGAGTATTCACCCTAGAGCTGTGCTGAAGATGACCTGCTCCCCTCTACAAGCTGTGCCCATGTCTCTCTGCTGGAGATGGAAGGAAGCGTTGGGGAGATGATCTTCACCTCCCCGCTGTCAGGCAGCTGCTGGGACAGGAGCACTCCTCAAGACTGGCAGAGAGTAGGCAGTTCCCTTCTTCCTATGGGAAAATCCCCTGAGAACTGCACTGCAGGAATAGTAATTCCATGTGCCAAGGAGGTAATGCTGTCAGCCGTGTGGTATTAGGACTCTACTATGGAGAAATACTCGATGACTGAGATTAAATGATTACAGAAGTAAGCATATGCCTGATGTGAATCTCCGACAGCTGTTTGTTGAATGCTTTGTATGATAAATGTCAGGGCTATTTGCAGGTTCTGGTGCAGGTCCTGGTGACAGGACACCTTTAAGGAGGCATCTTCCCTGTGCTTGCTGTTCAGATTGAGTTGGGGAAAGCAGCCAAAGTCGTCTTATGTTTTCTCCCTCTGACAATAAGACTGTTCTGTACCTCACTCACAAATGGTGTGCAAAGGATTTAGAGCCAAGATAGACACCTATTTTGAAGAAGTTGCATGGATGAACTGCTAGTCTTAAAATCAAACTAGTTGTCTAGCCAACTGGGAAAAAATGTGGTTCATGTTTGACCTATGTTTCAGAAAATATGTTAATTTTCCTCTATGGCTTGCAGTCACACCTGCCTGTGTGCTAGCTTTTAATGGAGCTGTGGCCTCTGTGCCGTGAGCTACCCTTAGCTTGCATGCTGGTGTTTATAGAATTCCCTTGGGCAGTCAGATACAGGCGCAGGGTAGAATACTTACTATTTTACTTATCCAAAGGAGCTTGCAGAAAATCTTACCTTTTGTTGTGGAAGTAAAATTATAAAATATACCAGTGCTCAGACTATTTCTCAAAATAAAAAAATAAAAAAAAAAAAAATGCCCTGACCTCTCATTAGTGTGTATTCTGCAAGAACACTCTGTTCTTTTGCAGGGCCCAGGTGTTGTTTTTCTTCTCCTATCAGGCTTAGAGGCAAAACTCAGATGTGGAGGGGGTCTGAGAGCTATTCTGAGTCATAAATGCAAATGAATAATAAGAACACAGTTAATCTTACTGAGAAACAAATATAAATATTGTACAAAGAGAGATCTGTGGCATTGGAGTGTATACATCGGGCTATCAAGACATCATGTAGTTGTTTCATTTATTCCAACTTCTTTTTATCCTGTGAACAGCTGTCCCTTTATTTCTAAAAGCTATTTTAATGTGGCAAGGGTGTTTTTAGTTTAATCTGCTACAATACTCCTTTTGTCTCCTTGTCATACTTCCAGCTTTAAAATATTAATCCAAGCTAACAAAGAGAATTTTTGATGTATTCTAAAATTCTGAATGCAATGTATAATTTAAAAATAAAAACACTTTATTAGGTTATGTTCATATTCATATTCAGATATGTTTGGCTTGAGTTAGGCTCCTAGTTGGAGATGTTCTTGAAGAAATAAATATTTATTGGGCATTAACAGTCTCCCTTAGCGCAGCTATTTACTACAGCGTGTTAAGTGCCCTTTCTACAGAGGTGCTGAATCTTTGCATTCCCATGCTAACAGTTTAAACTCTTAGCCCAGTCCGTAGAGGTTCATATTCTAAGCTGAAGATTTCACATTCAGTTCCAGTCATGATGAAAATCCATGTACCCTTGGGTTTTCTTCTCCTTCCCACCTGGGGTCCACATGACTGAAATGCTCTTCAGACCCAAATTCAGAGACTTCAGCAACAATGATATTTGTATAAAGATGCCGACTGGAAAGGAAAGCACTGACCAGTGAATATTTTTTAGCTGAACTGAGAGTCACTGAGTCGTACTAAGACTATTCATAATTCTGGATTATTGCTGGAAAAGTGTGGAATTACTTCTGAATCCCAAAATTTCAGTTACTTTAGGATATCAGTTCTGGTCAGCAAGCATTACGTACCTATGTGGTTTTATAGGAAATGCTATACAAAAAGCAATATGTGTAACAGTTATGCAGCTTATAAAAAGCAGTTGAAAATCAATCATTCAGACCATCTGATATGGCACATTTACAGAAATTGTGTCTAACTGGAAAGTGATTTACCAGCCAAAAAAACAATGGCTGCAACTTACTTCAGAAATTTAGAGTAATTACTACCCATTCAGATATACAAGCAACTTTTTCTATTATTTGTAAATAAATCTCTTGGTATATAGATAATAGTATTTCATAATGAAAGGGTTTCAGAAACAATTTGTAATGCCATTTTCATATTTCCAACATGATTGCAGCTAAAAACTACGAGGAAGGAAGTACTATGGAATTTTGTAGGGTTACAAATCTTGACTTCACTGGTCTGACATTTTTAGGGAGGAAAAGAAACAAAAAGGAAACCGTCTGCTGGGATTAGCTATTTGTAGCATTTACCATTGTAATTGTTCTGCAACTGGCTAATGTAGGGTAGGTCACACGAGACTTGTTACGGGGATGGTTTCCAGGGGTAGAGCTGCATTATGTGATTAGTAGAGGAACTCTGCAGGGTAATCCAAATCCTAGCCATGGGAGGAAGGGAGCCAGCATGGGCTTTTGTTGCCAGCACCGCTAGGAACTGGCTCTTCAGTTGAAGTAGTGCAGTGCGATGATGAATGGGGTCACTGGCAAGCCTTCGTCACATTGTACCTGTGAACAGCTCCTCTTCCCTCAGCTCTCTGAGGTGTGTACCTTGTGTCTCCTGCTATGCGTCTGGTCTATTGAGCCTGCTGCTTCTGGGCTAGTATGGGACCAAAATACGTTGTCTAAAAGCTGGATTGGAAAGCCAAGGAAAGAAATGTGACAAATTAAAACGGCATGGTGGAAATCAGATTTCTCACCTGAGATAATGTTAGACTCGGTAGCTGATAACTTTGTGAGATTTGCACTTTGCTGAACTGTGTTCAGTCAGGAAGTCAGGGACCATAACACATTCAGAAGATATATTTAGGATATAAATGATTTTCTGCTTAAGTGCAAACACACAGCTGAAAGAGTTTTAATTCTGCTGTGGCCAAAGCGGTTCAGGGAAATATCATCCCAGTTTTCAGTGTTTATATTGGAGCATGTGGCAGACTGTCTCTGCCTTAAAGGTTCCTCTGACTTATTTGGCCTTTAAGCCAGAACAGTTTGTACCAGGCAAAGGTTTGAGCTCTCTTGTTTTCTATTGCTATTTCTATTGTAATATTCCTTGGGAGAAGCCTGTCCATTTGAGCTACCTATGCTGTTCTTACAGAATGATATCAGGAGCTACGGGAACAGACAAAGTCAATGCCTTTCTGGTCCCTGTAAGTGTATTGTGATACAGGGCAGCTAACTGGATTAGGTTTCAAGTTTTTCTGGTCCTGACGGATATAGCTTAGAAGAATCCACTGCAATTCATGCTTAGTTAAAAATGCTCTTATGCCCATACTTGGTATCCCAACTTCTGTGAGGATGATGAAATTTGGATATTGACTTTATTACTAATTACGCACGTGAGATACTACTTGGCTATTTTACCAAGTCAATGCTAGCTGGCTGCTGTCAGTTTGGGGACCTAACCAGGTCATCCCGAGCTGGGTGAGAACTAGCTGAACTGAATTGTCCATTGTTTGCAGAGACTCTGTTACTGCTTTCTGTGTGATTTTTGGATACTCTTTCATAAGATGCTCATCTTTGACCTCAAATGCTTTGAATAGGCTAGAGATGGCACATTTGTTTAAGCCACTTCCCCCACTGAAAGTTACTGTGCAGCTGTAGTGGACAGAAATGCAGAGTAATGTGGACGGGAGGAGAAGAGGGTGAGAACTCAGCAAAGCGTCATCTAAAGCAGGACTTTCCAGCTCATTGGAGCTGTATTTGCTGCATGCTCAGGAGAGTACTGGAACAACAGAAAGCTCTGCTTCAGTGTGTAGGAAAGAAAAAGACAGCTGTTGTGCTGTCTTCAACTAAATGAAACCTGATTGCTAGGTTGGTTGCCCTTCTCCAGTTATTAGAATGACCATCTGGGAAGTCAGTAACAATTAGTCATTGTTTGGCCAGATAGTGCCAGGAATCAGCTGCCTACATGGACTTGTAAATAAGCTGGGACTTAGCGTAAAATAAAAGGGGAATTTATATCCAGGGCAGAATGTGGATGTCTGAACATGAGGAATAATTTTATCCTCTAAGATAAGAATATGTAAAGAACCATAGCTTTTAAATAGGAACCTTGACCCTTCCTCCTACGCTTTCTTTTCCCCCTTTCTTGTCAAAATAACCATTCTCATCCTAAACCCTCCTGTAATGGCCAAAGGCCCTGAGTTCTCCAGGCCCTGAGTGTGCTGCTGCTACATGGAAGAGAGGGGGCAGAAGAGGGTTGCTGTCTTGCACACTTCATGCTTTATGCGGTTGTGTTACACACGAGTACACGTCAGGGTTGGAAGTAGTAGCCAGAGAAGCTGGAAGAGCAACAATGAGAAAAAATGACAGACCTATGGCTACCTGGATCTATTGCTTTTAACTGTTCTCCTGCTTTGCAAGGAAAGCCAATTCCCTTTGCAAGAATACACTCATTTTATAGATATGAGTGGTGTATGAGGGTCAGATTCCCAAGGCCTCTTTCCCCTGCAAACATCACTGTTTCAGCTCCATGCAGGAAGGAATTTTGGTCCTTTATCTATCTGCACATAGTATAACAATTATCTCCTAACAAACACACGAGTCCCGCCTGTGAATTGCAAATCTGTGTACCAGCTACCAAGCACCAGTGCGTTCTACGCAGGTTCAGAATGTCAAAGGCTTTTGTGCTCGTCTCTGATAAAACTGTTTTTCCTATGAGATAAATTAACAAACTTGAAAGTCATCTTTAGAGGAAAAAATTGCTGTGCAGCCACCTGCAGCACTGTGACTTGTGTTGTTTGCCCTGGAAGTTAAAGTAAATACTAATAAAAAAAAAGGTGGGGGGAAATGTGTTATATACATGGCCTATTTTTTAAAATCCTTTTATTATTATTGATTTTTGGTTTATTCCTTTTCATTTATGTTTGGACTTAACAAGCAAAATCAATTTAAAGCCACTTTATCTTGTTTAAAGTACCCTTTTTCAGTCTTGATTTGTCATGTAATTTTGGTTGCTTACCTTTCAGTTGTGTGTCTATGCAAATCATACAGGCGTGCATTTATTTTTTCTCTTACATTTCTTCCCTCCTTTCTTTTCTTTATCACTGTGCTGTATGTTCTTATGTCCTATCCATTTTATCTTCATTTTAATGTCTCTCTCCTGCGTCCTGTAAATGATAAGCTTTTGGTAACATCTTGTGAGTTGTTTCCTGGTTTGTTAAGATTTTTTCCCCCTTTTTTCTAATAGAAAATCAGTTTTTGTTGGAGTAGGAGTTTTTCATTCTAGACTGTTGTCACAATTCACACTATACCGCAGTTACTAAGCACAATGTTCTACACCTATGATACCTTAATTTAAATATTCTAAATTATTCAGTTTTAAACTTAGAGGTCAGCATTAAAATTGGGGTTCAGTAAATGAGTAGTAAATTTCTTTAGATAAAAATTTAAAATTATTTCTCACCGTCTACATGAGTGTAGATTTTGTATGTTCACTGGTAAAGCTTTGAGAACCTCAGCACAAGTACGAGCCCATTGTTGATGATCTAAAAGTAGGAAAACTCAGTGATCAGGTGTACATTCAGTGCCTTCAGAATGATTTGGCTTGTTTGAATAGAATCAAGTGGATGAGGGGAAAGTAGGAAATACAATTCAGATATGAAGAATATAAGGAAAGTGAAGTGACTGAAGTGTTCATGGCAAAAAAGCATTTTTAATCTATAAAGCAGGTTTCAAGGTTAGTCAAGTGTGCCAGTTCATTTATTCTAAAGCCCCTATTCCTTAGATTTTAATAATCATTATGCACTATGATAGATTATTGTTAATAAGAAATGTATTGGAGAAAATGAATAGCTAATGGTATCACTTTTTAAGTGCTGTTGAATGCATTCTTCAAAATGGAATTAAACGGTTTGAACCTTATATAACTTTTCTGAGTAGGCTGAGTGGTAAAAAGGAAAAGAAAAGAAGAGTAGAAATTGAAATGTTTGTTGCCTCCCCCTAAAAAACAAGTATCTCACTATTATAGCCTTATTAATTAGAACCAGAAATGTAAGGCTGAACCTTGTTCTCATCTGTACAAACAGTAGGGGCTTGAATGCAATACACAGATGCTTTGGTGGAAAGAGAATGCATGGACCGCAGACAGACATTATTTCATTGTTGGTAACTTACCCTATTTACCCTCCCTGTCTGCTACAAGTTGACATAGTGTACTGCCAACATCAGCACACCGAAGGTTCGTAAAGAAAATTCTTTGATAGTATTTCATTTCCATTGTCCCAAACTACTTCATTTTTCAGAAAAAGGAGTTATGAAGAACTGTAAAAATAACAGATAAGGTATCAAAATAGGTAATCCATTCAAAAACAGTCTCAATGGCATCTCAATTGTTCTGGCAAATTCAAGAAACTTTGTTTCATCTCCAGTTCAATTCCTAAATAAGTCAACCTTTAAGAACTCTTTTTTTTTTTTTNNNNTTTTTTTTTTTCCTCCTGTGGGAGATGGAATACTCTTATTGTGACCTAAAAACCTCAGATAGCCTCCTGTCCTGCTGCAAATGAGACTCTGCAGCAGATAACCTGTCATAACCCCATCTCTTCTTCTATGTCCCATCATTGCAGGTTCTCGATAGAAACTGGAGCAGCCCCTCAACACTGCATTGCCAAGAAGGAACTGGCCCAGGACCTCAGTTCCTGGCTGGCAGTAGCTCTGAGGCCTTTTTAAATGCAGGGACAGCAAACAGGTTGGAGGATAGCAGAGAAAAAAAGTGCTAGCAAATAGCCAGAAAGGGAAGGGCTCTCCCAGAGCAGCGACTCATTGGACTCCCCTCCCACATCCCCTCCCTGAATTTGCAGGGATAGACACCAGGTGGCGATGGACACTCTCCTTTCCTCGCAACCTGGAAACAAATTAAAAATCAAAAATTCTTGTGTGTCCTCTTCGTGAGGAGTGTATCTTAGCTCCCTCTGTCTCATGGACGCGCTGTGCAAAGCATTGTCACCTCTGTGTGTTCACTTTTCTTGAAGAATGCACATTCTAATTATAGCAAGCAGTATTTAAAATGAGGGTGATTTTCTGTGCGAGTGTGTTCTAACGAAGCCCAGTGTACTGCAGCGGCTGGTTGCTGTGGGTGGTTGTCCCTGTTCCTCACCTTCTACCTCCCTGATGGAGAAGGCAGTGGTGAGCAGAAGGTGGCTCTGCAGGAGCTGGCTGTATGAAGAGGCAGTGAAACATCTGAGCAGTGAAGAACACAGCCCTTCAAGTTTGCTATCAGGGTATTGTCTCAGCGGTTCACAATTTGATACAACATTATGCTGCTGTCCCAATACAACAACTAAATTTTCATGGCAAAATGAAATGATTCATTGAGGGAGTGGGACTCTTGTGAATTTTATTTTTTTTTTTTGTCTGTTAAATGCTATTTTTAAAGGGAGTTATAGCTACCTAAAAGCCTCACTTAAACCACTGGCAATCCTCTGTGTTATAAAGTTAGATAATTCCTTCAAAACTAAACCCCAGCAGCCAAGGATAAAGAAGTGAAAGGTGTTACATGATATACGTACACGTGTGCTGTGTCATTGCAAGTACCTACAAAGGGCTCCTTTATCTTTTCTCTTGCTCAGCAATCCCGTTGGGCTGCAGAATAACAGCAATCAAGTCACTGGTCTGGGGCAGATTCCCTGTTTGTTGGCTTGCTTTTTTCTGAAATTCTTTTAGTGTACAAACCCCTCTGTGGTACTTGACGTGATCAGAAGTCTGTTTTAGGAGCGTGTCTTTTAGAGTAAATAATCTCACTGAAGCATCGAAGGAAGCTGTTGCCATTTTCCTTTTTTCTAGCTGCATGTTGGCCACATCTGCTCCTCCTGGATGAGCACAGAAATCACGTAATGAAGAAGTGCAGTGGGAGGCAGAGCGCTGCCTCTTGGTGGCATGGCAAAATAGGAGGCTGCTTTTCATGTTCAGATTCAGCTCTTGCTATTAATGTGCTCACAGGCCAAGATATATATATTCCACAGAGCAAACTGCTGGGAACAGATTTTTTTTTTTTTTTTTTTTTAAACAACCTTTCTAATATTTAGTCATGCTGAAATGACTAAGTTTTAAAAAGCATTGAACTTATGGTCTTTTGACCAGGTTAAAAAAAATTTGGAAAAATGACCAGCTTCCTCTCCTGACCACAAATTCAGCTGCCAGAACAGAAAATAGTAGGTGTTAAACAATTTGAAAGCCTAGCCCAGACTTCTGAAGAGTAATTTAATAGTCTGTCGAGGTGGTTCTTAGTTGTCAAAGGAGCAGTTTTTTCCTGGGTAGCTTAGATGTCTCTGTGAATCAAATTTCAATGGTGTCAGAAGAAGGAGCACTCCAACGCAGCATTCCTGTAAGAACAATACAAAAAGATGCCTTTTTTTGGCATAAAATTGCATAGAAAACAATGTATTTTTTTTTAGTCCCTATTATTTCTGGCTCCTGTTTGCCAGGGTATTCCTGACACTTCTTTCTTTGTTCTTTTCTCTCCTTAGTGATGCCCCTGGGCAAAGAAAATAAGATGTACAACACCTACAGTCATACTGTGAAATAGAAATTAACCTCATTTATCTGTGAACCTTTTCCCCTTAAATTTATTTCAGGGGATCCAGAGAAGCAGCTTTTGTAAGGCTGCATGAACATTTTCTATGAGCGAAGATGCAATGCCATACTGCGGTTTAGCCTGACCTTCTTGGCTTGAGACCGCTGTTCTCCCTAAATGTTTCTTTTTGCCATCTATCTTCAAAGAGCCAAGGGGAAACGTCGTCTTGTTTGAAGTCAGTGGCAAAACCCCCATTGACTCGAATAACATCAAGATTTCACCCTAGGAACATTTCAGCCCTTAGAGAGAGTTTGAAGCAGTTAGAGATGCAGCTTCCTGAAATACAGAACAAGAAGCCATCCAGCCATCAGACTGAGCTGGAAATATCCTTACAGCTTCTTCTTAAGTTTATCTTAAAATTATACCATGCCTGCTCTAAGGTTCAATTCTTTTGCATCTGTTAAATTGCTTTGCATGAAAGTGTAGTTCTCAGGTACCATGGCAACCATGTTGTCTAATCTGATTTTAAATTTTTACGGTGCAATGCATAAAATATTGGTACATTTTCTAGTTTTTGATTTATAGGTGGGAGTAAAGTTAGGGATAGCAATTTAAAAGGCATATGATTCTGTAGAATTAAATGCTTTCTGTTTTTTAGATGATATATGGAAAATGGTTTCTTATCTTATTTTCTTATGAAAAGTAAGTATTGATTGGCTAATTACAGATGTGTAGATTATGGCTGGCATTTGAGGTACTAATAGCAAGCAGTATTTCTAGGCTTTATGTAGGATGTTTTCCATTGACTCCATATAAATTATAGAAAATACAATTGTTTCCTGTATTTCCACATATAGAGCATATATCTGGCAAATTCTGCCTTTTGCTGAATACATGTAGTGTCTCAGCAGCGTGGAGGTAACTTTATTGTTTTAAGAATGATTCTGAAATACCTGCTAAAATATATAAAAATGGCTCTTTTCCCAAGAAAGCTAAATATAACACTTAGATTTTAACCTTGTATTGTATCATACTCTTAATATAATCTCTAAGTCATTATGTTTCCAGAAATGTTCTATGAAGAAAATCCCATTGTGCTTAAATGATTGTACATGTGAAATGTGTCGTGGTCAGTATGAAGCCTCTATTATCAATTGAATTAAGTTGGCACAGAGCACATTCTGCAATTCAGATGTGCAAGAATGTCCCTGAAAGATGTCAAGCACAATTCATCTCAACATTTGACCCGATGCCCATTACACCTACCTGCAATGGAATCACAGTCTGTGCTAATATACAAACTTTGAATTGTGCTTCAGCTGAGTTTTATAATTGGAGAAATTGTGGGTTTAGGTGGAGGGAAGACACAAAGGAACTCTTTGCATGAGGAGCAATAAAAGAACAGAAATATTTGGGTAGTGTTATAATACATCAATTAACTCTTTAACTAGGTATGCATGACTTGCTGTTTTGACCGAATAGCCCTCCTGTGAACCTTATTCTTGTCTCTGCATTATGCCTGCTACCTTTATAAAAGTGCAGCCAGTATCACAAAGAGATAAGAGGAAAGCAAGCTTCCTGTTTCAAAAATCAGGGAGCAAGAAGCCTACTATAGCAAGAGAAATCAGAGCAAACTACATTGTGGAAATTCCAAATAGCCTTTGTGTATGAGGTATGTAGGAACTCCATTAGTAGGGGAATGATTTGAGGCAATAATGATCTCAACCCTATCTGGAGAAACAACTTGTAATCAATTTAAGAAGGCAGGGGTGCACGTGTGTGTTGGCAATGATGGCTTCTGTTTCTACTGAATTAGATTTTTTGTTGGCTTCATGTGTAGAAAGGCAGTTGGCATGTGACAGGTATGTGTGAGTTTTGCTCTAGAATGTGTAAATGACACGGAGAAGTAATAAAATCTCTAGGAGTCGCTAGTGTGTGTATCGTTATTGTATGGTTTATAAACGTTTTAGCCATGTTCTTTTCTTTTTTTGAAGGTAGTGAAATCTTGTTCTTAAAAGTGCATTTATCTAAGCTATAATTTTGATAAAATTAAATTGTTTCAGGTTTTTTTTTAGCTGACATGCTGTATTGTGCAAAGTCACTTTGGATTGTGTCATTTCTGGTGAATTGTATCATAGAATAAAGCAAGACGGATGCAACCTGACATCATATGCCACAATGTGATTTTTCAGCTAAAATTCTGAGCTAATTTGTTTTTCTCAAAGCTGTAAATTCCTAAACCTCAGGCTTTCTGTGAAGACGGAAGCAGCTTTGAATGAATTGCATTCATTAAAAGTCAGTATTACTAAGGGAGAAAACAAAGCTGTTTTTTCCACTAGTTTTCTTAGTTTGAAACTTCTTTTTAAGAAACTCAACTTCATCTTAGTTACACATCTGCAAACCAAGAGTAAATAAACTGAAACTAATGGCTTATAACTGTTACAGCAGAGCAACTGGTATTAAGAGCAAGTCCTCAGAAGGAAGCAGTAAAATCCATGTTTTGCAACTAAGAATTACTGCAATTCAATTTTGCAGAAATCTTAAAGCATTTATTTAAAGTGGCTGGAAGCTTAAGTTGTTCACTGAATACTGAGAAAGTAGGTGCATACTAATTTTCTTTTTCTTTAAAAAAGGTCCTAACATGAATATCAGAAGTGGATGGCTATATTTCTTGACTCTTAAATACTGTAGCAAAATGAAATTACTTGTCAAATTAAATTGTCCTCCATTCTAAAAATTTATCATTACTGTTACTGAAAATCTTAGCGCAGAGAACAATTACAATAATAGAACCTGTGTAGTTATCACAGAGCTTCTTATTCACAGCTGTTGCATCAACTTAGTACATATGTGTTTGTCCAGAAATGAGAAGATACAACAACAGAAAATCCTGCAATAGTGTATGTTGGGATTTCTGGGGAAAAAAATGAGACCTTTTCAATTATCTAAAGAACTAGGTTGTAAGTAGGGCATGGTAGGATAATAAAGCTTCCATTAAAGTCACAACAAATAAGGAAAGCTCTGTGCCAATTTGTATGAAGTTATACTTTTGGTTAGTGTTTGAAAAGGATGTAGGACTTTGGCTTTCTATTTTGTTCTTTTTTACACTGATACAACTGGGAAAACTTGCCTGTGAAATCATGGCATATCAGATGATTGAATAAATAAATTCAAGAAAATATTTATTTTACCATTTTTTCCCCATTATCTCATTTATGTTGTACGTACAAACGTTTCCTCTTAGTCATGGCAGCTTTTCTCCAGAGCTCAGTATATTAATCTGTGATCTGCAGTGTTTAGTTTTGCCTAATCTTTTTGTGTGTGTGAGAGAGAAACTTCTATAAAACTTTTAAACCTGAAAATATAACAAAGTATTGCCAAGTAATGAGAGGCAAGTAATTTTAATACTAGCCAAATGTAAGCATTGTGATTATTTTTAGTGTTGGCATATGTAAACAGCAACAACAATCTTCACTATTCCCCCTTCCGCTGGGGTAGGATTAAACTGCGTAGTAGGATGTGATTTAAAAGCTACTTTCATGCGTTTTAAACAAAATAGGTTATCTCATTAGAAATGGGCTGACAGAACCTTACAAGGACGACTGGATCATGTCTCCTATGTGTTCTCTTGGCAGTGACTGCTGGAGCTCCCATGAGCAAATGGATTGAGAGAAGTGAGGGAAAGGAGAAGTGTGCAAAGAGGACTTGTTTACCAGTTTACCCAGTTGTTCTAGGATTGCTTTTTTTAAATTTCAGATTATTCCAAAATGGGCATTACTGTGCATCAAATGGTTTGGTTTAATGGTTACAAGAGCACAGGAAGTTTAGGATAACTGCCATCTGAAATTCTCATGATGGTATGAATTTAGAGGTTCATAGAGTAACTTTTTTTTTAAAAAAAACCCAAACAAACAAAAAACCCTTAACAACAACCCCCCCCCAAAAAAAAAAAAAAGCAACAAACACACACTACTTTTGTCTCTTTACAGACTTATATATGTGAAATACTTTTGATACTGCTACGCATTGAATTTAGATTTAATTATCAAAAAATGTTGATGTTGGTCTACAAAAAATAGTGGTATGTGTAAGCAATCTAGTAAAGAGTTAAACTGTGGTATAAGAATCTGGGTGTAGAGGCTTTCTTAGGGAAATTCCTTGATTTCAGTGAATTTTATAGTGGTCATTGTGGTATAAGTCTGTACTTACAGGTCATTATAGAGACAATGCATTTTCCGTTAATGTATTAATATTTAAAATACAATTTGTTTTCAGCCATAATAAATAATTATGGTTTTACATATATAAAAGTCTCTGCAGCTGAGAGCTTTAAAAGGGCAGATCTTTTTGTGTAATAAAGGATCCTTTTTCTTATATCTTTCTCTGCCTTTCATCCATTGGCAGTTTCTGCTGTAGCTACGTGTTTTGCTTGTATGTGAAATTTTGATTACTCTCCATGCTTTGTGTTCTTCTGAAGTCAGATAAAATGACTATTCTCAGTCTTAAAACACAGTTCATGCAGTAACCACCGCTGTTACTAATACCTTATGCTATTCCACAAGTGTGAGTACATGGAATTTTTTCCATTCAAGTTACTGGAATGTTAACAGGTTTACTCTCCTGTAGAAGATGTCATAATGCTGTATCTGGTAGTAACTACTGAATGCATAATTTGCTTTGTGGTTTACCTAGAAAGAATCTGCTTGCAGCCCAATCTAGGGATTATTAGCTCAGGCTATATCAGCAGCCTTTTTTTTTTTTTATTTTATTTTATTTTTTTTATTTTGCATCAACAGCTCTGCAGTTCGATCTCTGGTATGTCAGCAAATATGACAGCTGTCACAAATATGCTAGTTTAAGATAAGATACCTATTTTCAGATCTGCTAACAGTCAGGTGTTGGAATTTGAAGTAGTTCAGATTTCTAGTAAAGCAGATAATGTGTTTAAAACTATTTGCATTTTCCTGAAAACTGCAGATTTTCTGCAAAGATTTTCTTGCCTCGGTTGGAAAAATCCCCTGAATTCAGCTTATTACAGTGTGACCACTTGAGTCCCTCTTTATAAGCAAAGCTTTTTCTTTGCCCTGCATTTCCACTCTGAAGATCTATCACTAAAATTGCTGCTTCAAATATACCCTCTGGGAAATCAATAACAAATCAAGCAGCTATTCAGTGAGATTCGTTGATGTAACCAGGTGAGGCTGCCAAAATCTCCAAGAATAAGTTGTTGATTATCAGGATGGCAGCAGAGATCTAGCTGTGGTGGTATTCAGGCTGATTTGGTACATTCACCTACATCATTTGGTGGTATGAGTGCCACCTCAATAGTTAGTTCCCTGGGATACCACATGGCTATATCTACTCGTATTTAATGTGATTCAGGTGAAGTAGGTGAAGTACTGCATAAGAATATTTTCATCTTGCACTGTATATTGTAGAATATATAATATATATATATATGTAGAATAATTTCATGCTTGAATTGGGTGATATTGATCAGATTAAAAAAGATCTACTTTCTTTTTGCTGGATCATTTTCATGGCTTTTGGTGGCCTGCAGTGAGATGAGTTGCTAGAATTTGGGGAAGTAATAAGTGCACACACCAGAAAATCAGTGGCATAATTCAGAATATTTGCCCACTGAGTTGATAACCTCAGCAGAGAAACCAAGAACCAAATTGACAGAAAAAGAGATATTTTCAGTAGTCAGTTCAGAGCAATGAAATAACCTGCAGTCTATGGTTCTCTAAGGTCAATGGAGAACTGCCTCAGCAGTTTGGTGGAAGAAAGCTTACCTTGGCATGTCAAGCTATTCCTCCTCTGTGGGACTGGTGAATTTTGTAGGTACTATTGTCTTCGTTAGTGCTGCAGTTCAGTTAACAGAGGCTTACTATTCTTTCAACTTTATAGCTGTCAGTGTAAATCTGTATGTTTTCTTATCAATATGAGGAAATACATGGATTTACCTTATTAAGATTTCAGTCTACTGTACCTTTTAACGTACTTATTCAGATAAAAGTTAAGCCCAAGAATTAACACTTCCCTGTAATGAGTCAATCTATCTATGATTTTTGGTTGTAAAAATAGCCAATCATCTATGGAGAATACATGCTGTGAACTGCAATATCTGCTGTGATCCTTTCATTAACATCACAATTCACCTCAGAAATGCAATACCTCTGAGATCATCAAACTTTTCACTGCGGCACCATCATAGTACATGACTATTCGCTTTTATGAGTGAAGTCTGTCTGACAGCGTCGCCTGATTAAGCCTAATCAAGTGTCAGACCTCTTCAGGCATGAAAAAAGATGCATTTTGAATATCATGTACATAAATAATATCTTTTGTCTACAATGTTCACTCACACTAAATAGAAGATCTGATGAGACCTTTCATGCTTTAAAATGTTTGACATCACAGACAGAAATTATGAAGTTTGTGGATGAAGTACAGCACCTGCGTGCAATAGTTTGAGCTCACTTCTTGCAATAGTGTTTCTTTACTGTCTGTAGCAAATCACTTAGTCTTCCTGATCTCTATATTTTTAATATGCATAGTGTGTATTAAAAAGTAGTAAACTTTCCAATATCCTTAAGTTTCATGTATCTTCATGAATTTCTGATTAAATAAGTAACGCTATGAGAAATGTATGGAATAAAAGGATTACTGTAACGTGTAGGTACCTAAATACTTGATTCAGTTGTATTTCAGGGTATCTTGGGTTTATCTAAAAAAACCCCAACATGTCAAGGAGCAGGAGCATGAGTTTAGGAGCCCCAGCACTCTACAAGTTTGCAGTATTCGCAGATGAAGAATGCCTGGTAATTATTAAGTCTCTTTGAAAATGCTCTTAACTCTGCATAAAATGCAAAGGAAGTACATGCAACATTCTTAAAAGACAATACAACTAAAGGCACAGGTGAGGAAAGGATGAGAAACCCATGCGTTATCTGCTGATACCTAGATTAAATCTGAAAGGCGTGTCTCCCTGTATCCAGGTGCTGACACATGCTTTGGGTTGCATTTGTCAGAGCAAAACCTTTCTGAAGAGAGGTTTTTCACTGTCTCTTTTTGGAACTCTGTTGAGGGTCTCGTTAGACTTTAATGTCCTCTCCCTCCAACGTATTCAGGAGATAACTTGCCACTCTCCTACTTATGAGAAATATTTGCTCATTTATTTGGGGGGCACATGACATTTTGTTAGATGAAAGTGCGATCTCGTGAATTTGACTGGTGAAGCAATGCCTTCCCGCTCCAACAGGAGGGAGGTTTCCCCTCTGCTTCCCTTGAGGCATCAATGAGCATGTTTCAGCATTAAGTGTCCTCATCCATGGAATTTTACATTTTAGATCCACAGGTGTGTGAGCAGGATGGTGATTGTTCATTTCAGCATTACACTGGACTTGGGTGAATATATTCCTCCTAAAGACTAATAATATGCATCAGATGGCTCTTAAAACAAACAAACAAACAAAAAAACCCAAAACCTGATGCAAACTGGAAACAATCATCATTTCTTACTAAACTTATATGCAGTAAAATAATGCTATCTGTCAGCCTTTGTGTTCTTAGTGTGTTCTGCCAAGGTTAAATAGTTGGTCAAAAAAGAAAAGAAGCTCCAAAATACACTGGGAATATCAATAAAGCAGAAGAGATGTGCATCCCTTTTTTGTTGCTCTGAGTCAGGACAGATTGACTGTTCAATAATAGCCTTTATTCTCTTTTAAAAGGCGTTCAGGCGCTATGGAAACTATTTCTCATAATCTTGTCTTTTATTTCCCTTTGCTTGTTTTTATTGTTAGGATTCTTATTTCTTAATTAGGGAACCAACATTTGTTAATGTAATATTTAAACATCTATCCATAACCTTAGTAAGTTTGGATACATGGGCTTAGTAAATTTTTTATTTTTATTTTTATTTAATTAGAAAGGGGTTTATAGAAGACCTTATACTGGCTATCTGCCTCTGATAGTAAAAGTATGAATAAGGGTTGTGTTCTTTCCTTGGTAATTCTGAATATTCACAATGACTCTCCGGTATCCTGATGAGAGTTTCTTTCCCTGATCCCACTGTTTTGAGGAGGGTTGCTACTCTGTCCTGTGCACTGCTGGAAGTTGCACTCTTTCCTATGCCCCCTTGAATCAAAGCTGTAAAGTGAGTTCCCTTGGACTATCTACGCCGGAGAGTTTTGTTGGGATATCTAGTTTTGCCAGTGATCAGGATATTCATGTTAGCAGCTACTACATATAGATAATTCTGTGTGGGCCTCCAGAACTGGCTGCAAGAATATTTGTGACTGAAAACCAAAACACAACCTAAATCATCACAGCTGTGTCTTTTACTTTGGTGCACGTATAGGTCTCAGCCACTTCTTGATCTGCTGATACATGAATGTGCTTTCTTAAATTTCAACCTTCAGAGAGAGAGAGAGATACTCTTCTTTTTATATCTTCTGGCTGCTGTGCAATTGGTTTAATTTTTCTACAGGCTTAATGTCACATTTTGTCTTTTTTATTGCATTTCAGTAGACTCTTACCCTTGCTCAGGTAACTTCAGGAGAGTTAGCAAAAATTTTCTGTCTTTCATAAGCGATGGAACTTAGATGTTACTGCCTCAGCCTCCTTGGTCTCTGAATAATATTTGTACTTCCTGGTAAATATCTTTTTTTCAATTGTAGAAGCAAATATTTTGCATACTTAAAGTTTATTAATCCAAAATAAGGGAGCAGACAGGAAAATGAAAATAGAAGTACTGAAACCTACCCATAGAAGACCTACAGAGAATTTTTTTATCCACATTGTGCCTTAGGTTTTTATTTATATGTAGTCTGACTTTACCACAGAAAGAGTCTGATTATTTACTGGTGAAGTTCCCTGAACTTTTCATGTGAAGGACTTGATGTAAATCCAAAGTGTGTGAGCTGCAGAAGGT
The DNA here is from genome assembly GCA_013400195.1 of Aramus guarauna. NCBI lineage: Eukaryota > Metazoa > Chordata > Aves > Gruiformes > Aramidae > Aramus > Aramus guarauna. The sequence continues at coordinate 2,952,425 of VXBL01006671.1, read as the reverse complement.
GGAGTTGTAAATGGCAGATTAAAATTGAAGACAAGTCAGTTGCAATTGAACCACGTTACAATAAGAGGGCGGTCTATATGCCTTTTCTGGAATGGAGAATGCCTATATTTCTGAACTGGCCTTTTAAATCTAATTTTCTTTCTTCCTAGAAATAAAGAAGCAAAACCAGTGCCAAAATATTGCTTATGATGTACCTGTGCACAAACCTCTGTTATTTCTACTTTAGAACAAGCCGCCTTTAGCCTTTTGGAGTCGACCTTGCCATCAATGGTTACAGATATTTAAGGAACATGTTTCTGTCCTGGCTGAGATACAGTTTCAGTGAATTTTCCTACCCTTGGAATTGGGCATATGGATTTAGCACTTGCATAGCTAGCAACCTGGCACATACTCATAAATCAGGTCATTTTCCATTCAAATGTTAATATTTGCACCAGCAATTCATGTGCAGATGGAGGTATAAATTGTACCCCAAAAATAAAGCCTAGCATTTTAAATGTAAGCAATTATTCTTTACCATATCCCATCTATCACTGGTCATGTACAGGGAAAAGAAAAAAAGGGGAAGGCCACTGCACATTTTTTAGATCAATTCTGAATACGGCAGCAAACAGGTTTAGGTGAACAAGGTAAGAACCTATATTTCTGCAGAGTATAATTGTGGTTAGATGCTGTTCATGCTCAAATTCTGGATGAAGTTTAGAGCATTTTCTTGCAAAATAGTCTTTTTCTGCCTTTCAGAATTGTCTATTCTGGACTATACAATTAGTCCTTCTTCTTGGCTGCTTTGTTCAGCTTTTGGGAACATATCCAGCACAGACTTAGGCATCTGTGTGATTTTATACAGTGAATATTTCCATTGAGACCAAAAGGGAATACTAGGATTTTATAAAATAAGGCACATACATAAACCTCTACAAGTTTGTGGTCTTGATCCCTGATACGATTTCCATTTTCAGCTGAGTCATTGATCTCAATCTGGTGTATTTGTCTTCTATATTTCCCAAATTCTTTGCCATGAATATATTAGGTTTCTTATTTGTGTTATAAACAACTCTGCTGGCTGTTCTGTATCAGTGCATTTGTAATATAATAGTAGTTATTCCAGGGCTCCTTGTAAACATCAGGAATCATGTGCTATCGCATCAGAAAGATGACAGATTGTCAAGGGTTTTGCATTGTCATATCAACCCTGCCACAGATAATGACTATTGGATTGTACTCAGTTCCACAACTGAATCTCTGCAGCTATACTGTACCTGTGGAGAGCTTCAGATGGACACAAGTACAGAATATTAAAAACCTTATGCACGTTCACACAAACATGTATGTCCTTACATACGTGTGCATACAGGCTTCTTTAGTTTGTGCAAAGCTGCACAGAAGTATGTTGTATTAAATAACTTGATGAAGAAAGGATCGTTGATTGCTTAGGTTTATGCTGCAGTGAGTGCATTTAACAGTTGCTTCATCTGGAGAAAGATTTTGCCACCTTCTGGGAAACCACCTATATTTAAAACATGGAGACCTGAAGATACCAGTAACACCTTTCAAACAAGTGTGTCCTCAACATACTGTGAGAGCGCAGTAGGGTTATAGTTACAGCTGAGAAGTACATAAAGGCTGCTGAATTCTCTGGGACCATTATATTCCCATGAATAACAGCTGAAGCCTGTGTTTCTCAAACATTTAAAGTCAGAGGACCAGCTACGCTTGTTGAAGTATATTGCAAAAAAAGTCAAAGAGCTGCAGATGATGTTGGCAGTGTACTTTCTATTCATAAGCTAAAATTCAAATGTCCATTTATTGCTGGAATTTTCTCTCATTATTTTTCCTTGCTTGCTTGTGGGATTTATAAATAGGAAAAAAAAGGAGGAAAAAAAGAAAAAGACTTTGCAGATCAATACTAATTTCTTACAGGATGTCATTGGGCTCCTTGCGTTGCTTTTTCTCTGTGGTTTTAGAGTTCTGAAAAAAATCATTAGTTGCTGGTTTTTGCCTAAAATACAGACTGAAGCCATACAAGCCAGGCAAGGGATTTGTTTCCACCTGTTCTGGGATGAACAGTAATGTGTTTTTGGTCTGAGCTGCATTAGGAACCAGATTCGGTGGTGCACCAAGTGCCCTCAACTCCTACTGACACCAAAGAGAGATTAGATCTCCCTGCACCTTCCTGTACCCAATCCTAGATTTTTAAGACTCTTTGCAGACCCCAGTATATCCCTCTGTTTGATGACTGCTCCTAATAACTTACAGTATCTGCTACAAGTTTTTAGCAAGTGAGTGAAAGCACTAGAGACAGAAAAAGGGTGCTTAAAATCCACCTGTCTTACAGGAAGCATATCCTTTCAGGTGTGAGATAAATGGCAGTTGCAGCGAAACCTTCACAAAAGCTGCAGCTTAATGAGAATCCATCAGGCAGAGCTGCTTACTAACATACAGCTCAAGCCTTTCAAGGAGAAAGGTGGGAATAGACTGAGTAACAACCACGGTATCAGCCTGTGTCTGGTAGAAGATAAAAAAAAGAAAGCCTGAGCACAAGCTTTCTTAGACTCCACAAGTAAGAAGGCCAACATGCTGACAGGAAAAATACATCTTGTTATACTGATTTTGTTCACAAAACCCATTCAGTTAATTTAGCACTGCAAAGAACTTGCAGCAGCGAGAAAAATAACCACAGAACACTTTGAGAGTTGTTATTGTGCTGAGGCAAAGGCAGTAAGTCTGGATCCTGGTCTTGCTAGAAAAAATAGTCTAATGCGGCATAATCTGCTTGATATTATCCATGTATGTCAAAAGAGTTAAATATTGTTTTCTTGACAGAAAAAAAAGTAACAGCAAAAAAAAAAAAAGACACTTATCTAGTGACAATAGCAAAAGACTAAGGATGCAAGTTGATAGACAAATTTCTGCTTTGAATCAATCTTTGTGAAAATGTGTTCAAGGTTGATATGAGAAAACTTCCTCAATGAAGGCTTTTACTGCACGGTTCTTCCGTCTACTAAGTCATAATCATGATATGCATAATATTGTAAGGTTATAATTGAAAATGTCTTTGGATCATCACTGGTGGCAAAATTTGTTTGAGAGCTATCAGATTAATCTAATAATGCCTATAAGGAAAGCATGAAACTACATTAGAGACAATGCTGTGATTACCTCCCTTCCCTTCTCTACAAAAAAGATAAATATAAACATTTCCTGAGTTTGTTTCATGGTAGATTAGGAAATAAACCATCATGCATGTGAAACATTTAAGAATGGGACTAAATTAAATTTCTGAAACAGAGGCAGCAAAATACTGTATGGCCAATAGCAGATATTTAAAAAACCTAATTTCTTGAAACAAGATAAATGCATAAACAAGATAAATGCATAAACAAGTATGCTTCTTAAGCTTATTAAGCATCTTACTACATTTCCCTTCTGGTATTCTTGGGCTACGATTTTTTAGAATCAATAGTAATTTGAGCTGTGCCCACTGCTTATGTTTTCAAGCTGTGACATCTTAGGATACTGATTTAAAGAAAAAAAAAAATAAAATTGGACCAAGTGTGATGACTAGGGGTTTGTCCTCAGCTACTTTTCTACTTTATCTTTCTACAGAATCCATTCAAAACGTATTCCTATGTCAGACAGCAAATCTCTTAAGAAGTGTATTGCCTGATCATGCCTGTGGGAACCCTTTCAGGTACCCCTCCTCCCTCTCTTCCTCCCTCTTCCAATTTTTACTGGGTTTTCTGTCTCACATTCTCTAAAAAATCTCAAGCGGTTCTGAAATGTTCCAAACCAGGCCTTCAGGGCTGTACATTATTTTGGAATGTAAAAGCTCAAAATAACAGACTGAAAGACAAAGCTTTCCTAAGTATATAAAGTTCAGCGCAAGACTTCTTGCCTGTATTATGTGTAGTTTGAAAACTGGTCAAAGATGTTATTCAGTATGGATATTTCCTCACAGATCTAATAAGCAGCCAGTTAGTTTCCCTTTGTTTTATTCTTGTTTTGCTCAATGCTCTGAATTATCAGCTGTAAACTGTCTAGTGTAATCTTTTCCAGGCTCACATAATCTAACTGTACCTCTGCAGTACCAAAGTCAGTAAATCTGAAAGTCTCTGATTATCTGGGGTTTAAAAATTGTTTTAAATGAAAAATTAGCTATTTCTTTCTTTTGTGAGAATGAAGAACTGCAGCAGAGCACTATCCTTGAAACATATCTACCTTTCAATGTTTTACAATTCTAATAGAAGCCCTATAGAAGTCTGAGTTCTCAGACCACATCCTTTAGTCAGCACGAGCTCGTAAACAGTTTTTTCTTAAGATATATATCTCGCTATCTGGGCCTGTTTGAAGGTGCTAGACAGGGCAAAATGGCACTCCAGCTGGTCAGATTCAGAAAGGATTCTTGTTTTATAACATGTTTAATGCATGTCTGTAATCCCTGGTAGGTAATCACCTGGATCTTATAGAAATCTCAGCCATTTGGGGGTCCAGCTGTCCCTTGACAAGTCTCCTGGCTGCTGTTCTGTTGCTGAAAATTAAGACAGCACAAAAGGAAAATCTAGGTATTGTTCAATGGGTATCAACAATCTTTCCTAGCTAATCCTTCCTCTGAGCTGAGCCATAAAAACTCAATCTCCACTTTAACCTTTTCCTTTGCAAGAATACAATAGGCTAAATTGTATTATTTTGTCCCTGTGCAGTGTACTGCTGGTACCTTTTGTCAAAGGGCACCCACAAAAATGTTCCTCTTTAGTTTGTAATAAATCCTTTGTCCTCAGGATGCATGTATTTCCAGAGAAGGCAGCAGAAGAGGAAAGACTTTAGAATGTCTATCCTACCCTTTCCATTCACCTTTAAACAGAAATTTTCCCCAGTATGAAGATGTAGCCCTGGAGACAAAATCTATAAATGTGCTTGGAGGGAGATATTTGTACTTGTTTTGAAAAGTATGCAGAAAGCAACTGAATGGTGTTGACATAAAACTGTGTCCTCTAAGACTAGGATTTTTATTGTTGAATTCAGTGGATATTGAGTTAAACTGAAACAAAATCTTTGGAAAATCTGGCTTAGAATTTCATTTCATGGTGTGGATTTGGCTGGACTATTGACTTGAGAGTTGTGTCGTGGATGCTTTGTCCCTCCAGAATACATGCTTCAAATCACTTGCATTCCAAAGACAAGCAAAAAATATTTATTAAAAGCCCTGATGTAATTATCTGTAAAACTTAGTGTTTTTTCCCTTATGCAGCTATTATTCCAACAGGGCTAGACAAGACAGCTGAAAATTGCCCAAAGTGCCAAGGCCATTCACATACAAGATCATACGCTCTGCGGTACAACAGGGCTCGTCCCCCGCACAACTCAGAGCACGCTTCAACAGACAAGGGAGGTGTCAGTGTTGCCAGTTTTGCCTGGAGGCTGTTTGGAGTCCATTTAACTCAGTGTAGATGGGCCAAGAAAATGTGCCTCTTGTAACCTCTTTTAGTTCTGATTGATGGTAGGAAGATATGAGGACTGTCTGCTGGCCACTTTTTCAGGAGTGCACACAGAGATTTAAAGCCTTCCTTAACACTTCTATTTTGGAATACCATGGCCCTCAGAGTGGGTTTTGGTTGGTTTGTTGTTTTTTTTTTTTCCCCTGGATTCACGTCAGAGAACCAAGAATAGAACCCGTGTCTGCTGAACCATGGAATAAAATTTATATGCATTCGAAGGGCTAATATAACAAGGCCATGAGAGTCCCCTGAGATGTTTTGAGTGTATCCTCCAATCACACTGAAATTAATAGGTGACTGTTGAACAACTTGGACAAAGTGACTGAGCTTGCTGAAGACATAGATGTGACTTGAAGGATGGGGAAATTCACAGTTGGTATGAATAAGTTTTTCTAGCCAAGGAGAAAAGATGAGAGTTGAAAGATTTGTCTTTATAAGCATGACATATAATTTCAATAAAAGTATCGGTGTCTCGGGTGGGATGAAAGGATCAGAATCATTCAACTAATGCCCTTCTTTTGCCACCAGTTGCCATAGCGCTATTGACCATGCAAACTTAAAGTTATAATGTTATTTATTGGTAAGTCACCACATGTGTCCCTGATGCTTTAAAATAAAATCAAGACAAGCATTCCTGTCTACTAGAACTTATAATTCAAATTAATTATATTTTTCAGTAACAGATGAGGGGAATCATAGTGGAAAGGTTAGCATAGTATGGAGAAATGGTCATTTTATATGCAGGCAGATGTGCTATATGCTAGGGAGCACAAGTTATAGATGAGTGTAATGCAAAGAATGCTCAGTTTTGGATTATTATCAGCCTGGAATCAATCAGATGAAATTTCCTATGAAATATCTGTGTATTTGAGTGAGTTTCTTTTTACATGTGTGACGTTTTCTGAAGAGCACCAAGAGTCCCTGTCAGTAGATTACAAAGGAATGTTTTAAGGACCCATCACTTTATTTGAAAAGATATATAGTGAGCATATGAGAGGCCCTGTTACAATAGGACAAGGGGTAATGGCTTTAAACTAGAAGGGGTTAGATTTAGACTAGACATAGGGAAGAAATTTTTTACAATGAGAGTGGTGAAACACTGGCACAGGTTGCCCAGAGAGGTGGCAGATGCCCCATCCCTAGAAATATTTGAGGTCAGGTTGGACGGGGCTCTGAGCACCCTGATCTAGTTGAAGATGTCCCTGCTCACTGCGGGGGGGGTGGACTAAATGGCCTTTAATGGTCCCTTCCAACCCAAACCATTCTCTGATTCTACATTGAATTAGGGTATTTGCCACTGCTAAAAACTTGCACATGAATCTGGCATCTTGGTCTTGATAAACCCGAGGCCTCCAGTATTTCCACTGTAGTCTGAGGTATTTCTTTTATCTTTAAATGCTATATGCAAATAATTCGGCACTTAAAGCAGCAAATTTACAAAATATAAAAAAACTAAAGTGCAATTATCTCAAAATACTCACACTTCTAATAATGATTTTCAAAAAAGTCTATACTTTTCTAGTACAGTATATACTGACTGACATCAGTAGAACAGGAATTTGTCACTGAAAGAAGAGAGACAAAATCTGAAATTTTAATTAAAACTTCTTAAAGTTATAGGGTGAATATCGGTAATAATGCAAATAGAGAAGTATTTCCAATATGAAAATGAGGGATGGGACTGAAAAACAACACCCCAATTCAACTTTTTACTATGATAGCAATTTGGGAAAGTTCAGATCTGGGTCTTGACACAAATTTCTCAGCTTTGACCCCTTCTAATTAAAATGTCATGTCACGTAACTGAGGCTGACAATAGAGTATGTCTGGTTGAACTCTCTGAGCTCTGGTGCCTTCTCACACTGAATGCTCTAAGTGGTTTTCACCTAATTGTTCAGAAAACATCTCTGAACTATACACTGTGTAACCCTTCTTGTGGCTCCTTTGTAGGAGGGAACCAGGCAAGCTACAAAGACAAGCTCCAAGCCCTCTAAATATTGCAGAGCTGCTGCTTCCTAAGGACCTACAGATTTTGCAGTTCGAGGAAGGTGGGTGCAGATGGTGGCTCAATGTTCAGAACGAACCGTTGCATGAGGGATGAGACCATTAACTGTTCAGCAGTGCTGCCTGACTCAGTCACAGCCCAAAATTATACCTCCTGCCCCCAGTATCTCCATGTAATCACTATGATGAAGCTTTTGTGTTCTGACTTTGTGATAAATATGGTAGCAAACAATGATGATATGGAAGAGGCTAATTTCACCCATACCTACTGTGCCAGTAGGGTGTTTTTACTGTCTCTGTAGTAAGCACAAATATATGTCTCTGTGCTCTCACACATGTGTATTTTAATTAATTCCTGGTCCTGAGTTTAATTACATTCTATTCTGTCTGCAGATAGTGGCTTATAATGTAGAGATAAACTGATACTTTGTCAGGGTACCCGAACATCTTTAGGAAATCATAAATCAATTGGCACACAATATGAGGTTTTAGGACTCTGCCATTCCTACCAAATTATAAAGTGAACAATACATATACCTCTCTCTAGACTTGAGTATGCTAATGATTAACTGAGAATATTTTCTGAGTGATTTGTTACGTTAAAAAGCACTAAAATTACTTATGCCAATAAGTGTGTTATAGTTAAACTCTATGTATTATTTAAACAGTTTGGTTACTGCTAGTATGATTTATAAATTCAATATAAAAATGCTCAGATTTTTCACTGGTTATATTATTAGTCTCTTGATAAAAATTCCTTGCTTTTTTTCCATCTCAAGGGAACTTAATTTAAATATGAATAATGGGAAAAAGCCCGCTTCCAGAAATTTGAACTAACGGTGTCTTTTAAGGCAGAGAAACCTTGGATTGAATTTTGGAGTTAGTATAAAAGAATTAAATGGTAACAAATTGTCTTAGAACTTGACATGTGATAAAATGCTGTACACGTTTGATGCCACATTTATGTTTTGAAATTTAGATGTGTATCTCAGTAAAATATGTATATGAAGATGCTAGTAGTTGATAATTAGTAAAAAAGGTATAAATTAACAAACCTCAGAGGGCAAAAAAAGTCTTTAAGTTATTTGCAATATTTTCCAGTCACAGATTCCAGTAATACTGAATTGAAAGTACGTACAAATACCCGGTGGTGAGAAAGTTACAATTTTTGAATAGCCAAAGGTTTGGGGACACTCTACTGTGGGGAAATAGTTCAAGCCCATCATTGCAAAGGAGAGAAAACTAAAGTGCTAGCTTATGTGCTAGCTTATGTACTATCTTACTGGAAGTAATGCACCTCAAATTTAGAGTAGTTTGTCATCAAAATCAACTACTAAGGTTTTTCTTAGGCAAAGTCTCCTTGTTCTCAGAAGTTCTGCCTGAAAGAAATTCAGGATCGTAAGGCAGCCTTAAAAGTGGAAAAGAGTCTGCTGTAGCTCTGTATTACTATAAGCAACATTGATGAGTCACGTTTTTTTGATACAATAAACCTATTTGACCTTTTGAAAAAATTGGATTATCAGGACTGCTAACTAGACTCAGAGGTAGTAATGCGTAATGATCTGTCACAACTGTTTTGTTTCTCAGCAAGATACGGTCCTGATGTTTGGGAAATCTTGGAGAGTAGGTGGCAAGCCATCATCAACACAAGTCATCTTCTGAGTTCCATAAATCTGAGCCTGCTTTCTACCATCCATTCTCCTGAGTGACAGCACCTTCCAAGGGTCATCAAGGTGGCTACAAACCAGCTGGAAGGAGGAATGTAAGTACAGACTAACTTCCATGCTTGATTCTAGACCAGGGTGTATCAAAAAGGGGACTATTAAGCATATCTTACAACTGACCTTGCTTTTCATGTTAGGCATATAGATCTTTCTACCTAATGCTATTTAACTATAGTCAGAACGTCTTTACTTTTGCACATGCTGATTTCTTTTGATCTTTAGCATCTCCATTTCTATAGCTTTAACATAGTAAATTGAATTGCTGGGATTTTCAGTAGGTCAGCTTGAGATACATCCTTCTCAAGAAAAAAAATGTTTTGCTGAAATCAGATTTATTTGGTTGTTTTGCTGTTGCTTGAGTCTGGCATGTTATACAAACAAAGAAGAGTCTGATTGGTGCTCCCATGTGTGGATGCACTAAAGCAAACGTCAATAGTGGTTTAAAGAAAGTGCAAAAAATACCCAATGGGTTAACCAGGAAAGTTCTATAGCAGGATTCAAATTAGGCTCAATGGGTCATGGAGAAATATTTTTTATTTATCCAAACCCAGAAGCGGGATTCAAACCTTGATGGTGAGTTTCAAGTAAATTCTCAGACTGCAAAAAATTGACACATTTTGAATAATTTAGGAAGGTCACTGACTGTTCTGACTGTTGCCTTGAATTTCTTCTGCAGTCCTGCTGTCTGGTACGCTGGCTTTAGTTTACAAACATTACTGGTGCTTTGGCAGTGTAAGTTTTTTTGTTTTTTTTTTCCTCTCTCTCCCTCTCCATGGTGTCTCATGCTTTTGTGGAAGTTTGGCACGTGTCCACTGCCCAGCAATAACAGATGTTACCCATGTATTTCCACTGCTGGGTAAAAAAATCCCTTGGTGTGTTAACCTGAATGTTTCTGAAGATTTAGCTGCTGCTGCAAAAGCTGTATTGTTCCTTGCTCAGGGCTGGAAATTTGATATCCTGTCTCCCCTTTCTTTTGCCTTCATTTCCTTATTTCCAAAAGACATGGAATTTGTTAAGGGAATGCCTGGAAATCTAGTAATCACTATTAATAAGCCTACTGCATATGCACATTCTAGAATGACAGCATATTTTCTAGTACAATTAACTAGTGTTATTTGTGCAACTATAGGTAAGGTTGTGTCTGCTCTACTCTTTTCCAATAAACTTTTTTTTGTGGGGATTAAACCCCAGGAAATACATCGATTTATGATGAAGCTCTGGCTCTATACGTTCAGGCAAGGACTGAATACTTCATAAAGTTTTATTTAAAAGATATTAAGTTATTTTTCATTAGAAGAGGATAAAAGAATATTTTGTTTACCAATTTATCATGATTTTTTTTTATTTAACAGAAAAATATCTGTTCCTATTAAAAAGAAAGCATTTGGCCATTATTTTTTAACAGCTATTAGTATACTACAAAAGGCTGAAGAAGTAAATGATTATGATATTGTAGGTCATATAGTTATTCTATATATGGAGAAAATATTCTGTAAGCAATTCCCAGTGTTTTTCCTTAAACATTTATCCTTGCTGAATGCCAAATCCAAACATTAGTCTGTTGCTCTTGCTTCATTCCAGCAGCCTCAGAATCTGTAATCTCTAGCTGCATTTTCTGATTGTAAATCATGTCATTTAATCTTGAATAACTGAACAGTGAAGTCAGTGTTCTTCATTAGCATACAACAGATCTTGTGATGATGATGATTTGTGCAGCAGTGGTTTCAGATGAGCTATTGAGGATCCCTAGTGAGATCCCATCAGAGGGACTTACTCTTATTTAAGACCGTAATTCAACACTCGCTCCTCTCACCTAAGATTTGTCTGTTCAAAAAAAATGGAAATGTGCTCTGATGGTCTAGAAGCATGATGGCTCTCCACAGAAGGCCAGGTTCCTGCCCTCCCATCTTTGATTACACAGTTGTCTTAGGAAGACTGTGCCAAAAATTGTATTGAATTTTTTTGTGTTTGCTTTCAAAAGTTATTGGAATATGTGACAAAAAGCATCACTTCTGTTTGCCCTCAGCACGCGTTTTACTGTCCTTTGAGAAAGCTCTGCCTTGATCAGGTAGGACATTTTGGAAGCAGGGGATACTTTGGGAGTCGCAGGTGATGTGCAGGGATGGGTGCCTCCAGCCTGAGAGAGGCAAAGGAAGGGGAGAGTTGGTGCAAGCCGTGACAGCTCAGGGAAGTTACATCACCGCTATTCATGGTGATGGAAGGAGAAGCTTCCTAGAGACTAGATGGGACCAAGCACATTTTTCTGAATCCAGGTCTTGAAGTGAGAGTTTCCCTACAAGGACACAGTGAGTAGGGAGACAACTGCTTGTAAACTCTTTTCATCTGTCTTCTGGTTTATTTTTCAGTTTTCTCTGAGAAGTGTAATCATCCCAGTTTGCATTCTAAAAACAAACAGGATTGGGTTTCCTATCAATAAGGAAAAGATCTGGATGGATCCAACTCAAAGCTCTGCCTGACTCTGGGAAGTAGCAGGGGCAGGATTGCTTTGGGAACTGTAAACAAAGGCTGTGTGATTTCAATAATCAGAAAGAACCATACTCAGATTATTTTTTTTTTTAATATTTTCTACTGATACAATTTTCCCTCAGAAATTATTATTCTGTTTGGCTTCAAACATTCCATGGCCCACTAAGGATTTCTTTTGTGGCACTTGGCAAAGAGTAAAGAATCTGAGTACATGGAAAGAGTTGGAACGATTAAATACATTTTTAAGTTATTTTATTTATTACCCAAATAAATTTACCCAGATCTTCTTGCCACTTACATAAACTTCACTCTCTCACCTTTTCTTTTCACAGAAAGACACCTCTTACAGCCTTTAAAATAAAACATAGATCGATGCTGTTTTCAGAACAACAGTTAAACTTTTTCAGCTGATGTGTCACTTTAGATGATGCCATTTCAGATGTGACTAAACAAAGGAGTCAAACATGCTACAGTAGATTAAGCTTGAGCCAGTCTTTAGGGATTTGTTGAGTGATAGTGAAAAGGAATTTAGCAAATCACTTTGGGATTCGGGATGCTAGTGATTCTACATGCTGTTTTCAGCTGTTTTCATTAATTGCTTTGTGCACTTGTGGTCCTTTTTCTTTTTGAAGCTTGTTATATTTATAAAGTAATGTAGCAAACAGGCTGTATTAGTGCCTGATTAGTGAAAATAAATAACCATATGTTTGTGAGCAGTCCTTTGGCTACTTGCCATGTCCAAATTATTGTGAACAACCAATGCTTTGCAAGCTACCACATGGTCCCTGCTCTAACTGCCTCAGATTAATTTGATCACTTAGTGGATGGCTTTTGATAAAATAGAGTGATTTGGGAATTAAAAAAATATAATAAAGGTAATTTTTTCTTGCTTTAATGATTGACTTCAGATCCCTAAGTATTAATTTGCTGTGGGAGAATTCCTGTTTTGACTTTTACTTTAAATTGGTAGACATTTTCTCCATTCTTTTCAAACAGTAAAAAAATTGACGGTATATGTTAGTAGGTAAAGTTAAATGTTAGTGGGAATAGCTATTGGGGACAAATCAATATATAACTTCCATTTTTTCTCTTAAATTCCTCAAAGCTAGGTAAGTGACCCAGGTTAATAAAGTTAATAGACAATAAAAAGGAGAAAGATTTGGTCCAGGATAACTTCATTATACTCTAGATTTGCCATGGATGTATCTTCCTAGTTAATCCAAATCTTATAGGAAGTAGCCTGTTTTAGTGATGGAGCAATAACGTTATCTTTAACTGGAAGCCAGATTGACCCTTAGAGCTTTAATTTTTGGGTTAGACTTGGGGACAGGAGTCATCATGTAACAGTTCAACAAGTTCAATAGTTGAAAATAAACAGTGTAAACCAACTTGTAATCATGTATATACAATTAAAACTTACTTTCCGGTTGGTAAAACCACTTGAAATCAAATAGATCCAAGCTATGTTTCTCTGTGGAAGAAAATAGGCCAGACCTTGAATCCACAGAGAGAAGTGTAAATCTGGTTTTGAAGATTTCATGAACTCCACAAGTATATACAGATGAATCCATGGACTCAACAAAATGATGGAGATGCTACCTGAGTTATTGATTGTTCACTTTTCTTCTTGATTAGGAGAGCCTAGTCTTTATATTTGCATTTAATAAGTCCTTATATTTGGTATAACTCTGCAACTGTGATGGACCCTAAATACAAAAAAATGTAGAAAAAAAAATGTACATCATCTGCATTTACAATATTTACAAGCATATGCAATCTGTTTCACCCTATCTTCTAGCTTTACTAATGCACAAAGCTTAGAAGAAGCAGTGACAGTAGCAGGTTCTGCTGTATTCACCTTGAACTTCTTTCAGTCTGACTCTCAGCCTGAATCTGCGCTCAGAACTTCATCCCTAATTTATACATGCAGTGCTCTTGAGGATGTCAGCACCTAACTATTTATGCCTGCAGATCCTGAGCTTAGGTATGCTTGTGCAGAGTAAATGGTCTTTTGCACTTGTATTTGCATATTTCTCTGAACGCTGGGAGAGATAGATAGTTTCTCTTTTATCAATGGACAAAAACGTGCCACATACTACATTGCTAAGGCTACATGTTGACAGATCTAGGAACTGAATCCAGATCTCCTGAGCCCTGTTCCTTCACCAAGTGGCCATACTTTCTTTCCAATAGCTTTCTGCAGATGTGGACTATTTTGAGCATATAGATCAGGCAGCACTTTGCAACCCCTGCAGTTCAGATTGCTCTGCCCTTATCAGCCATGTGTCTCCTCTCCCCAAATCATCATTCCCCAGGGTGTGCTACATGATCTGCCTGAGGCAGTAATTGCACAAATTATGATACCATGATGTATCAGGGCAACAGGCAATAGCTGTAATCAGTGTGTAATAAGGTACTGATGCTTCCCATCTGTTGCATGAGGATCGGTCTTCAGAATGAACAGAACAGAGTTTTCTATCTAGATTTCATGGATCCCATTTATCAAATCTCAAGCGAGAGGCAAGAGTTACACCTATGTTTCAGACCCACTTCTTCAGTCTCAATAAATGACTTTGATGGAAATTCAGCAGTCCAGCTTTTCCTGTCATTCTTTGAAAATTTTTGTTTGGTGAAGGAGCTTTAATTTTTTAGCTGAATTCCAAGCCATTAATGACGAAATCTGCTACAGAAGAGTAGCAGGTTTTTCTGTACTCTTCATAATTAATACCCAAGATGCTGTTCCGATAGCAAGTGTTACTCCTTACTTTTTTCTTGAAAGACCTGGAAGAGAGCAATGTGCATTTCTGTTCGTTCTCTATATTGGACTCTATCCTAATTTAAATCCCTGCTGATGCCAGTTCTACGGTGAGTCTCAAGGATGCAGCACATTGAACTAACCATTTTGTTGTACATGCCTGCTTCAGTGCTATGAGTAAGAATGTTTCATTTTTGGTGGAAAATAATTTAAAACAGTTTATTGAAAATGCATGGTCATACAAATTCTAATCACCCTGCAAGCCCTGTGAACCCAGATGCAGGTCTTTTGCTGCTGGCTGGTTTACTGAGATCTGAAAGATTTTTTTATCTCCTACAAAACAAATGTGGTTTCTCAACTCAAGCCCATGATTCTCTAGAAGCAGCAGGTCACCAGTTCTTCTCTGGTGAAAGCTAGTGGGAGATGTCTTCGTGGGTTTGGTAATGTTGATGAAGCCTGAGTCAGAAGATTTCTGCCTAGAAAATCTGGCATGATTCATTTTTAAGTTGTTCTACAAAATGTTTCTTGCATATGGCTTTTCTCTGCTGTTCTGCTTTAAAAATGCCCAGTACAATATTATTTATGGATGTACATCTCCCCCTGAAATACTGTGTCTAGAACATCGGAGGGATTAGACCTCCAGTAATTGCAGCTTTCGGCATGGCTGTAACTATTTACTGAGCATGGAAAATGATATAAAAATGAGATCTCTAGAATGATGTCTGACTTCATTCCACTGTTACTAAGTGAAGGTTCGTTTTTACAGAATGGTTTGTTCAATTTTACTTCATATTAGAGGAGATCAATGAAATAATATGATATTTGACTAAAAGTGACATCTGGAGTTGTACAGTAATGTTTGCTTTTCTTAGCAAACCGACTTTTTCCAAAAAAGACTCTGATCCTTTTCTTGTATCCACAGACTTTGAGGAGTCAGTGCCTCTGAGGTACTTCAAAGTATAACCTGGTGACATTATGGTTTAATAAATATATAGCTTTCCACTTTCACTGCCACTGACAGAATACTCTTTACAGATTTCCTTTACCTAACTTTTAGTATGCCTATCAGCACTGAACTGGCCTGTAGCTGCTCCCATAACAAGAAAATTTGTTCTCCTGATTCTAGCCACACTGTCTCTCAGGCATCAATTCATCACTTAAATTTGTCGTAAGTGCATTAAATAGAACACTGAAATTGTTCTTGTCAAATAATCTCCAAGAAGTATAGAGTATGACTCTGCTACATCCTCGGATTCTGCTCTGACATTTTACACTGTCAAAATAAAGCAGACATTACCCTCCTCCCCAGTAAAAATTCTTTAAGCCATTAAATTACATTATCATTTATACATATTTTTATCTGCTGTATTTGCATGGCTATAGTTATGGATATGTCAGTATTTTCACTATAAACCCCTATTTCCAGGGATTTAGACAGTAACTCTGCCTTAATAATTTGCTCCAGGCTAAAGCTTAAAATGCAAAGTCTCAGGCTGAGAATAGTATTTTTTTTTCTCCATTTTGAAAAGCAAATCATTTTGCCTGGTCTTAAGTATGGGAACTGCAGTTGTGCCTGCAGGGAAGAGCTCCCTGGAGGGGGGAGCTGGGGGGAGTGTCCTCCCAGGCAGAAGATGAACCTGTACCCTAAACAACAGGGTATTAAGTAGTTCGAGCGAGAGAAATCTTTATAATGCTCATAAAAAATAAAGGGGTATCTATGCAGTAGTCTAAAGATTGACTGCAGCTTGCAAAGCTGTATGCCAAACAGGTATAAATTAGGTGCTTGGATAGTAATAGCAGCAGAGCTCTGGCAATGTAGAAGTCAGCACAGGTTTTTTGGGTAGGGTTTTTTTTGGGGGGGATTTGTTTGGGTTTTTTGGTCGTTGTTTTTTGGTTGTTTTTTCTTTGTTTATTGGTTTTTTGTTTTTTTCCCCCATCAGTGTTCCCAGATAGCTTTTGCTGCAACTGCTAAAACTTGGCTGTTCTTTGGTACTTAAGTGGAAGCAATCCCCATCTCTTGCCAGCTGCCATGGTAACAGAGCCTTGCCCAACTACTGGAAAATCAGCATTATCACCCCAAAATTATGAGAGTGCCTTTGAAATTATGAGATTTGGGGTCTCTCTTTAAAGACTTTTTGGGGATGGCTTTATTTGTTTGCAGCTTTTAAGCCTTTCAGTCATTTCAAGCTCATTTTGAAAGCATGCTTTCAATCTTTTTGCTGTGTGAGAAGCTGCTTTTATTTATTGTTATAATTAATAAATGAAGTCGGGACTAATCAGATGATTCTAGAAGCTGTGATTTTAACAAAAATGTAGAAAAAATATTGCAGGGCTTGAAGTAAAATTATAAGTTGGCACAGATAATTTAAATACTTTCTGACACTTAATGCACACTTGCTGTTTAATTTCTTTCCCTCTCCCTCACCCCATTTTCTCTCTCTCACAAAGTGCCATAGACACAAGAGCCCAAATTTCAGTTCATCACCAAAGAAATCAGATGGAGGGTGAATAAATTGATCATAAAAAGAGAAAGCACCCATTATTTGCCTGATAATTTCTGGTAATCAGCAATAATGAGAACAGAAATAGAGAAAGTTCTTGCTAATTACATCATTTTTTGTGTGCAAAATGTTAATGTTTTCATGAGAGGCAGCAACCATTCAGAAGAAGAAATGGGTGCCTTAGAATATTTGTTGCAGGTGGCTATTGTTTAAAGAGGTTTCTTTCTTTGAATGGCTCATGTTAATTATTTAAAATGAGCTGCTATGATATCTAACTGATCCCAAATTCCAGAGATTTCTAGAAAAAAATTTTTTTGCTGTGAAGTTTAAAAAATGGGAATGAAGGTAATGAAATATCTGTGAGAAATAAGGAAATAAGATTAGAATTGACCTTGCTGCTATGAAGACTCCTCTCAGCTCTTGTGGAGGGGGAGGGGAAAAATCAAAGATGTTAACCTTATTCTCTGTTTTCCCTTGCCTGCAGAAGGCCTCTTGGCACATACATCACATCTAATCTTATTTCTCTTTCTTGTATATATTGCATTAACCTCAGTTTGCATTTGGCTTGTTTTCTGCCTTTAAAAAATGATGTGTGGGGAGCTGTACCTTCCATTTGGCAGTCTCCAGTGATTTGGATCTTAATTTTCACCAACAAATAATTTGGTTGGAGGGCAGGTCAAGTAGCCTCCAGGCTAACTTAAAATTGGTTTTGAAAATACACCATATGCATCTGTTGACAAAAGGGTCTGTCAGTACCTGGCCAAGCGGCAGGGAAGTCAGGCAGCAGACTTCTCCAGATACTAGGATGGCATCTGCGGCACTGCTACAAATCAGCTTCCAGGTTAGCTTGAGCTGTAGCACCATATATTGCATCTTGCCATGTTTTACGACTCTGTGGAGCACAAAAATGTTGTTTTAGAGAGAGATCCTGATCTCAGAACTGCTCTGTGGCTGGCAGAGACATTGCACTTCTTTGCAAATAGGC
The DNA here is from genome assembly GCA_013400195.1 of Aramus guarauna. Taxonomy (NCBI): domain Eukaryota; kingdom Metazoa; phylum Chordata; class Aves; order Gruiformes; family Aramidae; genus Aramus; species Aramus guarauna. Next base: position 2,934,474 of record VXBL01006671.1, on the reverse strand, counting down.
ACCGTGGCATTTGTTTGGGAAGTGGCTCATTGTGCGAGCTATTTGGAGCATTCATCTTGTCTCTGTAGTCACTGCAGTTGTTGAATAATTTTCTGGTTCTCCAGGTTTTTGTCATTAATTCTCTCTAACGATAGAGTCCTATGGAAAAAGTCCTACGATCAAGTTCTCGCTGAACGCTGCCTGCCTGCCTGCACACACACGGGGGAAGGACTGGCACGTACCTCTGAACACCGGCACAAAGCAGACACCTGTGCTTGACCTTGTTGATCTGGCAGGAAGGGTGCAAAGCAGGTGCTCTGAAGAGTCGCCTTACTATGTAAATGCTTGGAGAATCACCGAAATCCAAACCAAGAGTGAGCTATGTGATGTCATTTAACAACAGAATCAAGGGTTGCTACAAGGGGCAGGAAAGATGCTGGCTCAATCCTAACAAAGCAATAACCTGCAGTTGTCCTACCAGCACAGCAGAAACCAAGAGTTTAGTCCTATCTCAGAGCACACTATCCAAGGAAAAGACTGTTGTGAGCACTCTGAATTTCACTGGAAATCTCATGACAATTGGGAATGTTGTTCCTTAAGGTTCCCGTGCTCGAGCGAGTACACCTCTCTGATAACTGGGCAGACGTGAATGATGTAATTCTTCTCTCTCCCTCCCTTATTTACTCTGTGTGTCCTGAAATTGAAAGTTTTGACAGTAGGAATAGATTTTGTCTGACTATTTGCTGGATTGCTGCTTCTTGGCAAGGGCTCGGTTACTGAGGAAAAGATCCTTGATCTAGAAAAAGTGTGTGTGTCTGCGTATAAACATTCAAGATAAAAACATTCTAAAAGCAGAATTGAACAGAAAAGTCAACAAAGTACCTGTCATGGAAATACTTGTGGTTTGGTCTAAGAAATGGGAATGTACTGCATTTGTGGGGGAGAAACCAGAGAAAACATGATGTTTATGTTATTCTATGTGTATTTAAAAATGGAACACCATAAAAACTGACACCGCTATTTCCTTCTGCATTGTTTAAATGACATTAAATGCAAATTTCAAGCTAGCAAAGTATCATAGACAAATCAACATTTTTTTTCTCAGTATTTGTCGTGTATTTATGAAGTTTCTAAACATTCCTAAACCATGAAAATATTGAGGCATATTCTATTCCATGTACAAATACAGGGTTGTTTTTTCTTTAAGCTGGGAAAGGGAAGACTTTCCGAGTCAGATTTTAGATATTTAAGTAAGTATTAGACATGATTTCCTCAATGTTACGTACATAAAGGCTTCAGCTGAGGCCAGTTATTATTGTGGTAGTCTTTTTCCTGAAAAGAAAAAAATAAACCTGCCACACCACCCGCACTGCCAAAACTGTAAGGTTGAACCCTTGCTTTTCATACCTGCTAAGGTAATGGTATTTTAGAGTGCTGCTACTTTCTTTAGTGTTGCATATTGATTAAGTTACTCAATATTTGACAACAAGAAGCTTCTTTTCCCAAGATATTGTTAGAGAAAAATCTATGCTTTTCCATTTACAATGAAAAGCATTAAACACGCACCGCACTCTTTATGTGTCTTCCTAATGATAAGGTGTGCAACCAGCGCCGGGTGAGGGAGCAGTGTGGTACGTTGTTTCTTGACACTCAACAATTGCTGTCAAGTAAAGAATCCAGCATTTGAATAACTGATCATTTAATTCATGTTTCCCCTAAAATGATATCCAGAATTTTCTTTAAAAAGCAATTTCAACTTAAATAAAATGACGATTTAATGCATTTATGGTTTGTGTATAGATAAACACTTGCTTTTATTTCTTGCTTTGTAATTTCTCCTCTTTTCAATCTGCTTTCCCACCACCACCACATACAATTGTACGAGAATTCAGTGGTCTTGAAGTAATTCTGTCAGTCAATGCTGCTTACAAAACTCTGTAGGGTTGCATATTCCTATATTTCTGTATTTCCCTTAAGATTTTTCAGAAATACAACTAATTATCATTATCATCTTGTGAAGGATAGAAAGCCTTCTGTCAGAGTTAGTCTAGCTACTGGGGTGAAAACTATATGATCTAACCATATGTGAACAGTTGCAGTAACTCGTAAATTATAGATGAATGCTGTGATTCCGCATTCTGTAGCAGTCAGGTGCTGCATACGATCCTTTCTTCCATCCTTGCCTGTTCTCTGACAAAATAAAAGATCGAGTTTCAGTATAACCACTCTCTTTTAGCTTTATTTTATAAATACGTCTAGTAGATACTAACTCTTTTCGACTCCTTTACAGTACATATGATGAGCTCTTAAAGGAAAGCAAATTTCTCGTTTTGTTTCTTTAAATAACTTTCTTGAATATTCCTCTGGGAGACATCAAAACTGTCTCTAGTTAAAGGTGGCAGTGTACATACCTGCTACATCTTCTTGTTTTGTAGCGACTTTTCTTTCAAAGTTGTGTGAGAAACCGTGTGGCCTGCTCCTGCAAAGCCTTCACACAGAGACGTAACATTTGTGTCGTATTGGAGATGCAGTAATGTCTGCGAATGCCTTAAAAGGCAGGGTGGGAAGTGTATCTGCAATTTCTCAAGAAGGGAAAAACGCACTCTGAATTAAATTCAATAGTTGTAAATTTTTGCATGCAGGTACATGCGTGCTTACATAGTGGTGACTTCATTAGCCAGTCATCAAAGAGAGTTGTGACTCATGCTCTGGTAGTATTTAGCTGCATTGCAGATATGCATATTAAGTAAGACTTAATTCATATTTAATTGGCAATTAGGAAGGAAAGTTTTGAAGAAATTAATTTCTACTAGTTTCTACCTTCTGGGCAATACTAGACTTAACCTCTAGTGACGGTTATTGTGAAGTAGGTTGAAGTAGCAGAACAGGAAATACTTAGAGAATGAACTTTGAATGACTTGAAACAACCCATTTCTTCTACCTGCTCCATCACATACGCACATACTCTTCTTTAAAAAAAAACAAAAAAACCCCAAACCACACCATATACTGTTTACCACCATAAAAGTAAAGACTGAAGTTTGATCATAAAATGTACTTCTGCATCAAGAAACCTGGCAGAAGAAATCAATAAAAAAGAATTGCTTGTCTTGTTTTTTCCAAAGTAATACTCAGAGAAAATATGATAACACATCTTGAAGGCAGGTCAGGAAGGGCAAGTCTAACTGAACAGAGGCGTTGCATGAACAAAGTGTGCGACTAATCCATATATTCCTTTATTGTCTGGGCACTCTCTTCCCTTCTCTGTTGGACTGGATTCAAGCAAAACATCTTCTAACATTTTGTTTACCCAGCCTTTTCTACAGCCAGTGTTCACCATAGCATTAGCAAGATATCAGTGGCACGCAGAAATGCGGCAAATTGAAGAATGTTTGTTTCTAAAGTCACATGCTTGTACCCCCATCCATGTGCTAGGAAAGATTTACTCTAATCTGCCGAGCATCATTCGTCAATTCTGATCTCCTCAATGAGAGGAAAGTTTTCAGTGATTCTTCTTGTCCATCTTCATATGGAGTGCAGGCAGAGTGGTCGGGTGCTGTTGTCTCTTATAGCCATATTACATCACTGCTTTACTAACCAACTTGTGCATCATCAGTTGTACACTGTATCATCTGGGTTCTCACCTTCAGTGCTGTCAGCGGTCCTGCTTCTGAGCTTGCTAACGTCAGTCTGCAGACAGTCATCATAGATGGATCCAGAATGGCTACCTGAACGTCCTTTGCAGGCAATTAGAGGCAATGGTGCGTGGTGTTAATGTGTGTCGTCTACTGGAAAGTGGTAGCTTCTGATCGTATAGGATGCTGCTAGCGAAGCAGCTGTAGCTTGGTTTGTGAGTGCTCATAGAACGGACAGTTTTGACTGCTATGGTGGAAATGACTGCAAATGACAAGATACTCAAGGGCAGGTTTGCATTCAAGTTTGGTCATTGCTCGATTTGGGTTTTGCTAAGACCTACTGTATGTGTGAGAAGCAAGGTGTTTGGTTTTTTTTTTTCTTTTGTTGTATATTTTTGGCAACATATGTGGATTCTGACCATTTTATACAACACAAGAATGTAAAGCAGGATGTAGCATTCAAAAATGGCTGAGTTCTACTTTGGTTGTCCTCGCCAAATTAATCACCATTGCCTTTCTGTTGGCTTCACAATCATTTCTTGAGAAACAATTGCTTCTTCCTGTGGAAACAGGTATGTTAGTGGAAGCTCCAGTCTCTATGCAGTCTATGATGTTGGAGGTTTAATTTAGACTTGGAGAAATGAAAAACTGTGAAAGAAAATTTGTGGGTTTTTTCATATATTGCAAGACACTAAACTATATTAACTTTATGCAATGACTTTTGCTCAGCCTACAGATTAATTTTGTGGAATTGGCAACAGCGAAGCTATAGAAAGATATAGAAAGCCATAGAAAGCCATAAAAGATGCTTTATAATAAATGCAGTCACCTTACCACATCCAGTTTCCCAGGATGATGATTAACTATTTGTATTCTTTGGAATTTCTTTATTTTGACAGACTAGAACTCACAGAACTCAGTTCCTGTAGGTGCTAACTCCTTTTAGTAAATAAGCAGCTATTTTTAGATATACCATAAATGTATTAAAGTTACGGTGGTTTTTTTGTTGGTTTTGGTTGGTGGTTTTTTTTGTTTTGTTTTGTTTTTTCTTTTCAAGGGGATACTGGCCTTTTGGCATTCAGTAACTTCTGTGCCTTAGCAATACGTTATCATTCTCATTTTGACAATCGGGAGCTAGGACGTAGAGATGAAAGGTCAGCCACAATGTATGTGGCTGCCCCTTGAAGCCGGAGCATTATCTCCTGAACGCTGGGGCAGTGCTCTGACTACAAGACCATCTTCCCCACGTTGTGTAACAGTATGCAGATTTCTACTGACTTCTTGGGAATAGGGTCAAAAATACAAAACTAATGAAGACTTTCTGTAATGGCCGTAAACAGATTTTTTTTTTTT
>VXBL01006671.1:2892144-2929496 GCA_013400195.1 Aramus guarauna | reverse complement strand
TCTTTTATTTTTTTTTTTTTTTTTTTTTTTTTTTTTACTTTTAAATTTCAGTGAGGATTAAGCTCTGTCACAAAGCCATGGAAGCCTGCAGAGCTTTAATTACTCAGCACTGGAAAATCTTGATTTTGCTGACTCGAGTCTTTCATGATCTAGTATGTTTCTGATATGTCCTTGAAACATCACTGACGGAAAACAAATAGACAAAAATAAAATTGGAAAGTTTTAAAGTACCTGCAGTGAGTTTTAATGAAATTCTATAAAAGCACTGTGAACATGTCCTAAAATTAGCTAAAATATTCTGTTTGTGATCCTGATATTTTAATTAAAGCTCCACTGAAAGGAGCCGGTTAGTTTGGCATTTTATGGAACTACTGAAAAGTAACTGCGGACACAAATTTTTAGGGGAATGACAATAATATTGAGACAGTTGCTTGCTATTATTTTACCACTGCTGTAGTCTGCATTAGCTATTTTGAATGAGGCAGGTTCAGCTCTGCGCTGCATTTGTGACTTTTTCCAAGTATTATTCAGCCTATTGTGCCACTTGATAGAACAGTCCATAGGGGTTGCTCATTAGCTCCTTTAAGATTAATTCTCTGTCTGTTAGCAAAGAGAACAGAAATACAGACATATTATAAAAGTACAACATACTGCTTTCTTTTGAACTGAAAAGTAGGTTTCAGATTTATTTGGCTCTTGATTGTCATTTTCATGTTTTTTATAGGTTGATTTCATTTGTTCCTTGGAATTTGAGTTTCATCACATATCATTGTATGATCAGTTGATGAAATAATTGCGGAAAAAAAATTAATGAACAAGCCTTTCAAAATTGTAGGACTGCAAATCTGAAAAGCTTAAAGTGCAGTTCTATGAAGCTAAACAAAAGCTAAACTGAAGGGGAGGACCCTCCTTGAAAGAAAATTAAATGACATTATAGATACTATTATTTTCTAAGAAATAGTCTTCTATGCTGAAAAGAAACTCTCTTCAGAGGTATAGGACGTACTACTTATGATAAAAGATTGGAAGGCAATTTAAAATTTCCCAAAAGGGCATATGCCAGTATATTCCAGACCTCTGAAAACTAGGATGACACTGTGGGGTGCTTAATTATAGACCAAAGTTTTATCAAACTAAGAGAAATAGAAAGCACTAGACTAAGTATAAAGCTGCAAAGAATGTTCAGTGGTTTAATACTCAAAGCCAAGTAAATTTTTTATTTCCTTTTTTTTCTCAAGACCGGCTGCACTACCACTGATAAGAAGTGCAGGGGAAAGACAGCCTTTGGGCTACTTGTTCCATTATCTCTGGATGAAGATGCCCTCGATTGTGGATAGATGTTATATCCACCTCTAACTGAACATAGGGAAAATACTTTTCAGAAATATTTTAGACTGAATAATGAGTGAACATGCATTTTCAAAGGACTTCTTTTTTTTTCTTCTAACAAAGAAGTAATGTCTTTGAGGGAGGACTGATGTTTACCCCTGTAATGAAGTGTAGGACTACCCATCTCAAAAATCTCTTCTGGCTTCCCCAACCATAGAAACTCATCTACAGAGTATGAAAATGCTACAAGTCATTCTCCACAGACTGGAAATGGATATTGCCTTATCTCTGCTGTTCACCATGGCTACGCTACCAGAAAGCATGCCAGGTGAGCAAGGCAGTCAGCTCAGATGAGTACTGAGACCAAGTGCTTTGTGGTGTGAGACACCTTGCCATTAGGTAGCGTTGGTTTTTACACGCTAGCCCTTGCCATGGTTAAGGCATTATATGTTTGAACATCAGTTGCTTATTCTTGATTCCCTTCCAGTGGTCATTGCATGCAAGCAAGAACAAGGTCATGATGAAATAGTGCAGACAGTTTGTTATTTAACTACACTTTCATCTCTGTGCTCAGACCATTTTCTTTCTGGTCAGCAATGATATCCAACTGGAGAAGCATCCTGAAGCCAGATTTTTCAGAAACTTGGTACCAAGGCTGTACAAGTGAACCTGAACCTAAAATTCCCGTCTTGTATGTTAATGAACCCAGAACACCGATGTGTGTTGATTTTTAAGGTTTTATTCACCTTGAGATGTGTGTACTTTGGGGTCAAAGGAGATAATGTGTCTCATTCAAGAGATAAATGTCTCTTGCTGAAACTCTCCCTGCTCTTCTCTCTGAATAGCCTTCCACAGATTTTATCTTTGCTCTTCTTGAAAGCCACATGGCTGAAAGCCACAGATGATGACATCAGGTGGAGTCCATCATGCATGCCTTGATGTCATTACTCTGGGGGGGGGGAATCTTTTCAGAGTGACATGGCAGCCCGCCAAGAGCCATCTAGATTTACCTTAAAAGAATCTGCACACTGAGGACATTTAAAAATAAATGTGTATCAACTTCCTCTTGTCTCCAAAAAGCAAATAACCCTAAGGGACATCCGGTGGCTTTTTACTTCTTTATCTTCTTGTTCCCTTTCCATTCGCTGTCCAGGCTTTTATTTTCTACCCTCTACCATCCTACCCCCTCTTAACAGTTTTCTCATTTCTAATTTGCTTGTCCCCTTCTCCCCATTCCCTCCTCCCTGCTCAGCTAGCTCCAGTCCTCCTCCTCTCCCTCAGGTCCCCGCTGCCGAGTCCTCACTAACGTGCTCACAGACCCCTCCATCCCTCTGCTACAAACTTGAAGATGAAGGAAGTGACAGGCGGAGTGGACAGCTGGAGTTTGTCTGACATGACAGTTTTCCCCTGTGCCAAAGATTAGTATTGCTGCTGTGGTAGCGCAGCCAAATATAAAATAAATATAAAAAAAGTCTTTTCCTGAAATATGTCCTATATAAAATCCAGCCCTTGAGTGGGAGAAAAGTTGACTATATTTGATATCATCTTTTTTTTTTTCACGAACATACACAATCTATATATACTTTTTATATCCAAGCTTCCTTCCAGCCTTCACAGCCTAAGCAGCAGTTCATAGGCTCAAAGTGAATTACACATATTTAGCTTTTAAAACCTGTTGATATTCTGTGTTAATTGACAAATAATGACAGGGATGCCCGTATCACTGTTTAGCACAACCAGACAGCAGCTATCAATGTTTACTCTAATCAGGAAAATGAGCTAAATTTATTTTTACAGGGAAAATGTTTCATTTATCACTCTATAAAAATGCTGAGTGAGCTACAATATTAAAAGTCAAGATGACCTGGATTTTGTCTCTGACTTATTTTGGGAATCTTATTTAACCCTTCTGTTTCTTAGTTTGCACGTATGCCAAAAGGGTTTAATAACTTATTTCTCACCCAAGTTGGAAAAATTAGTAACTGGTAACTGCTTGGAGACTTCCACATAAAAAGTACTGTATAGCTACAGTCATAATTGCACTGGACAGGTTTCAAAAAAATAGATAGCTATAGGCATATTTATAATATCCAGTTCTACTAGGTCAATTGACAACTGCAAGGAGTAACAACCCTCCCGCTTAAAACAACTAGTTTTCTTTGCCTTTGAGAAAGGAGAATTTGGAATCTGCCCCCTTAAATAGGAGGTTGAAAATCTGGATGTAAATCTCAAACCCACATCACAGGTAGTTTTCACTTGAGATCACAAATGTTTTTCACAATTATTTTGGATTAATTTTGTGTTTTTCCTGCACCAGTCTGAAATTTCCTGGGTCTGTCATGGCTGATCTAAATTAATAACTAAAATACTAAAGCTTTATTGCCATAAAAAGATTTCTGTTTCCCAAATGATAAGAATGTTATGACACATATTGATCTACTGAGGTGGTAGTAAGTCACTGAAAGATGGATCTCCCCATTTATTTTTTTGTCCTTTTGCTATTATTATATGTATTGAGAACATGTCAGAACAATCGGCACAAAACTTTGAGATGTTGATAAACTGATAAGCCATGCATATATTTGAGGCAGTAGTTGATCAATGTATATTAACTAAGGTTATTTGGACAGGGAAATGTAATGCTTTCCACATCTCCTCTTGGAAATAAATTTAATAGTCTATCTCACCTCCCATGTGTTTCCCAGTAATCGCCTTCAGTTATTTTTTTCCCAATTAATTACAGCCATTTAGATGATGAACGGAGTCTCTCTCACGGGGACATGTAGTCAAAGTACTGCTTGGAAAAATTCTTCTTTGAACAATGCAGCCTTACATGCAGATTATTTCTAAGGAGATTTTTTTTTCCCTATGTCATACTTATTTTAATGCATATTTGGAGAATGTAGCATTTATTCCAAGCTAGTTTACAACTAAATTAAAGGAGAGGAAGGAAGCACCAGAAGGGAGATTTCATCCAGTTTGTCAGCATAAGCTCCTAGCTATTCAGGATTATTCCCTTGGTTTTGTGGGGGTTTTATGATCTTTATTGTGATTTAAGGAGGAAAGTGCATAGGATTTCTTCTGTGTTACTTTCTCTTCTGTACGTGTGTGCTTCCTTCCTCATTGTTCATTTACAAAGCCTGTTTAGTGAACACACAACAGTGGCAACATTTAGTAGCAGTGAAAGATTTTAATTGTAGTCATCCCAGATGATGACTAACATAAACCATTCTATGTGAATTATGTTACAGCGGAGGATATCACTGAAAAATAATGAGGAAGCAAACAGAAAATATTTGCTGGAGGGGAAAATTGGAGACAGGCCAGATTGTAGATTTTTATAGTACTTTTTTCCTTAAGCCATATACCAGCCATGCTACAAATATATCCAAAAGCAGGAATTACCTGCTTAAGAAGGTTGTGCTAATGGGGATAATTTTAAAGCATCAGAAGCTATGCTGTTTATGTTTCAACACCAGTAAAAGAGGTATTATTTGGAGGGATACTACAGTATATCCACTAAAATAAATCTTCATGCAGACATCTCCTGACAGGCATGAACATGTGGTATGCATAAATAAATACTGTGTAACAGTATTCTTATGGAAACTACCATATTGCAGAGAATATCTTTTAAAAAAATGTTTGAGATATCAAAAGCACATCACCCACGCTGCTGCTTAGGTTCTTCTTGAATATTGGGGGCACGCTTAAGATCTCCATATTTCTCATGTTATCAGTAGACCAGACTCCTGGTATCTAAGTGACTGAGTCCATCTATCAGCTTTGGGCCATCATGGGTAATTTTTCACTTTAATAACAAATTACGGGCCTGAATTTAATTTAGACTACTTATGTGATCAAGTTTATTCAGTGTGGGCTTCAGTTAATAGATGGAGCAGGATTATGGAATTGATTTGCATAGAAATTAGAATTGATCAAAACTAAATTATTGATTATTTCAAGTTGAAAAACACTCTCTTCAACCTTGCATTCTCACAGAGCAGCTCCTAACTGATTAGCTTTTATCATTGTATAAATGATAACATAATGAATGTATGTAGGAGGGGTGGAATCTGCTGATCGTTTCAAATATTGTAGAATGAATAATGAGTTTCAATCAGAAGAACTCTCCTTTAAATGCTACGAAGACCTTATGATACATTCCAATATCACTTCCAACTTTATTTGGGAATGAATAACTTTTGATTTTCTGTTTCATATTAAAAATGAAATCTGCTCTTCCATTTAAATATAAAATTAAAAATAGGCCTCCCTCTTTTTTTGTGTGTGTGGTCAGATTACTTTTAATAAATAAATTAATCAAAGTCCCTTATAGTACTGTTCTGCATTAAATTGCATTGTGTTGTGTTTTCCTGCTAACACTTCCAATTCGTTATTTCTAACGATAAAATATTCCTCTTCCTCTGCCTCCTCTTTTTCCCTGTTAAATGCTATTTATTTAAAGAACTCATGAACAATGGCATTTGAGAGCTAGGAGAACAAATTTTAATTCCTGGCTTTACTATGTGATCCCTTTTTGATACTGAACAAGTTAGTCAGGCTCTGTATACTGTTCCCTATCTATAAAAGGCAGATAATAGCACTTTCTTAACTGGCAAATCTTAACAATGAAGGTACTAAAGGTTATGTGTACTTGTGCAGAGGTACAGCCAGAACTTTTAAATAGATACAATTTTTGAGGTAGATTGAGAGCCATCTCATCCCTTTTATTTTATTGCTAACCTCTGAAAAAGTTTTCTTCTTGTTTTCACAATTTGCTGCAAGTGTCATAGCTGATCACAGGTATCAGAGATCCAATTATGAAATTGTTTGATTTTAGAAACTTCAGAAGTAGAATTCCGGAGTCACTTTTTAGCTATTTAGCCTTCATCTGAGGGAAGTCTGCAGAAATGGATACCTTGTTGGGATTCAATAACCTGAAGATTACTTTGATTCTCTTTTGGTAACTGAAGATAGTGGGGAGATGACAAATTCTTCAGTATTTGTTTTCCTACAAACCTCTCTTGTAATGACTTTCCTTTGGTTATTAAGGTAGATGATTTCTTTTCTTTTTTTTTCTTTTTTCCTGTTGAGCTACATTCAGGTCATCCATCTAGCTTGCCAGTAATTTGAATACCAACAAACTGGCTCTTTCTGACAGCCTGAGCTTGACAGTCTGCTCTAAGTCCCTCCACTGAATTGTTGGTCTGTCATGTTATTTCTCCTAGTAATGGTATAAGAGCTGATAGCAACCTGAATACCTAAAAATAGATGGAGAGAATAGGCCTTAGAATTTGTAGCTGGTATTTTATCACCTTGGCTCCCTCTGCCATTGCATGGTGGAATGCGATAGCTTAAAATAACTAAGTGCCATTTTTGTGCCAAAAATATAAAATGTCATTCAGTATTACAGTATCCATTTCAGCTATGGACGCTCCTAACACTTCCTACCGCAGCTTTCCTAGCACAGCTAATTCTGAAGACTGAAGGAAATAAAAGTGTCGCAGGTGACCAAATTTATTAAATGGGGAGAGACATTGTACTCCACCTGCATCTATGTGTTCAATTCTTCTAGACTGTATGCACGGCATATGGTCTTGTATGGTCCTTATAACAGCTGCTTTTCTTTCCACCACGAGTCACGTAGTGAGTAAAAGGATAAAATCTGCCTTGCCATCTTATACTTTCTTCATAGCCACAGGCTAACTTTTGTTGTTACGAGGAGTATTCATGCATATAATGAATATACAGTAGATTTGATGAGCTGGAGCCTTCTGTTTCAGATGGTGTTTCAGCAAGTTGTTCCATTGCTGTAATGCAAGCAAAATGTTTCCTTGTTTTGACAGAATATGCATCGCTACCATAGATTTAACATGCCTCTCCTGAAAAATATATCATGTGCTGGAATTACTTCATAGAAAGCCAAGCGGTGATTTTTAACAAGCTAAAAGTTATGGAATGGTGTCGTCATTCATTTACCAGTCTGCCTGAGCTACGCTGCCACTAATCTCTGGGAAAACCCAAATGAGTGCTTCTCATCAGCTTTATCATTCTGGTAATGATCAGATAGGGGAACTGGAGGTGTAAAACCAAACAGCTGTATTACAAGCTTCATTGTAAATCAGATAGGGATACTATCTTAGCCGTTAAAATATCTCACCCACATCCTGATTCCTCTTTATTCTCCCCATAATTTCCAGATGATTTCTTTTCGCTGCTCAGGTCTCTGCCATTGCTCTGGTCAGAGGGGAAACACACCTGCTAACGTCTCTGATGCAGTCTCTGCAGCGGAGGGTGTACCTAGTGACATGGAAAGGAAGAGCTACATCTTTGCTGCTACAGTGGGATGGGGTTTTTTGAACACTTTTATACAGTTCTTTGGCATTTCAGAGGCTTGACTGACCTCTTGATAGGTTGAGTTTCTAGGCAGTTACTAGTTGCAAAGGCGTTTAGTTTGTCTAAACTTTTATTTTTTCTCTTGAGAATGCATTGATATTTCTTGCAACTGTCAAACATTTAAGTTTTACTGTAGTTAGGATGGGAAGGGGTGAACTAAGAACTGTACAGAGTATTTTATCATGAGAAATAATTAGCGGGTAAGAGAGTTGGGCTGTCAAATTTGTATGCCTGTGTTAAAGCAAAATGAATTGCTAGCCAATGAGGAAAAATAACATTTAGAGGGCTCTGTGGCTCGTGTATTTTTGATACCTTTGCCTCAGTTTCACCAGGCCCAGGTACCTCACTTCATCCTTTCTCGTCTCATTTCAATTGTTTTGGAAGTGCCAAGAGCATCTTGTTTGATTTAATAAATGTTTTGTCAGTCATAGGCAGATTGTTTGCAGAGCTGCAGTTCTCTTAGGTGTGTGTTTATGAAGTATATAAGCCTGTTAGTGATGATTTTTCTTCACATTCTCTTGTGGTTCGTATTTTTGTACAGCAGAGCAGAAACATTGTATTGTGATAAAGTTGGGATGGTGGCTGACTCACTTCCCTTTTCATCCTCCTGAGCTACAATTTTCTGTGTTTTCATTTTTTGTTCAAGTTTGGCAAAGATAGTGCGATTATACGCTTCACACTTTGTACTCCTGAGGTAATGTTATGGATCTTGATTCTGCCATGAATTTGGATTCAATGCTACCCTGGGCTGAATATTTGGGTTGTCAGAAGTGTTTGAAGGGTGGCAGGATGGTCGTTTTGTCTCATAAAAGTGTATGTAAAAACCAATGAAATAAAACACAGGACAGAGGCAAGACGTGATTCATTAAGGATGGACAAATTGGCTTTCAAAAGACAAACTAACTGCTCTCCAGAGGGATAATACCGCAAGTTGCTGAGCAGTCTGGCTAGAGTCCAGAAAAGCATTTAATCGTGTGCTTAGTTTTAAATATTCAACTAGTGCTTTAGCTTTACAGGGGAAATCCATGTGTGTAAAGTAAAACAGAATAGAATCTTCACACAATTAAGCTCTAAATCTTGCTCCATTTCCCTGAATTTTGCTCCACGATTTCCAAGTCATGATTCTACCTTGGAGTGATCTTGTATTTCATAGCACGCATCTTCTCAACTGTGCATAACCCTCAATTTCAGATGGCTCCTATCTAGGAGGTTTCAGGACAGTCACATACAGCATCCTCAGAATTAAGTTTAAGAACACTAAGATAGCAATAGAAAGCTGTTTTCTTTGATGACAACGAACAGTTCTCTGTCCTTCTCAGTGCAAGAGGTTTCAACTTTTCATTGAAGGAAAGGAGGGCAGGGGGAGAGGGCTGCTCACTTAGGAGAAAGCTTCAGTTGATAAGTGAATATATACATTAGCAATTAGCTGCTATAAGATGGCTAGGAAAATATAATAAGATGAGTTCAAGAAAATGTTTCTAAAAGACCTTAAGGCCAGATTCTAATTAGCAAATGACAAAATTGTCCAGAAAATAAGACTAGTGCTGTAAGAATCTTGCCATAGTCAAAGACTACCATCAGCAAAGATGCTTAATTATCCACTGCATATAATAACTCCCTTGTGGAGTTATATGATAAGTATAAAGGGCATTGAAGTCAGAATTACCCTGAAAGTCTTTGGTCTGAAAAGCAGGAGCAGTGAAAGATGATATAACAATGAAAACAGTTTGAAACAAGTTGCATATTTTCAGTAACTTCTTATTTTTAGGCCCTCTGTAAATAACAAAGCAGAAAAAACAATGAAAAATTGTATGGGCTGGAGTTTCTTCTCTTTTACACGAGCTTAATTGTGTTTCACTGTTCTATTCCTGATTTTCATTAATACTAGCAAGAATGAAGTCAAGGCTTACTGCTTCTTAAGCTGCTCAGTACAGATCCATGCAAGTCTTTGAAAACAACAGGAGCAAAGCAATCTTTGGGTAACATAATACAACCCCTGAACTTTGATCTCAATCAAGGCAATCTAGAAAGAAACAATAATGTCGTAACTCTTAAAGCTTGCAACACTGAAAAATAGAACTGCTATCAGAAACCTACCCACAGAATGCCGAGAAATAATTCTCCTGACCTACAGTACTGCTCCATATGTTGTATATACTAAAGAGAAAAACTGTTTTTTATTTGTACCTACAGCTCCCACCAATTATAGCTAGAGTTGTTGGCTCCCTGTGTGTTTTCATTGACACAGATGGATAAAAACAGATACAAGTGTATAAGATAGAGAATATTATAACTCCGAGCTCTCAAGTTACACCATAGACATGATCTAAATTCCTTTAAACTTTTTTAGCTTGAAAAGTTCTCTGAGAAATAGCCTTACTGATTAAGGTCTGTGTAAACTAAAACTCAATGCCTTTGTGTTAGCATTCAGGCTTGAAGACACAGCAGAAAGGTAAGAGATCCTTTGGGACTAAGAGAAATTTGGTACCGGTTGTAAGCCGTACATGGGGATACAGACCCTGCTCATTATAGGGAAATGAATCAAGACATTTTGTCTCATCAAGATGAACAATATGTGACAACATACCAATGTACCTGCTGTGCGGAAGTCTTGTTTGTCCTGGAGCTGCACTGGCTTAAGTGGCAACACCATGATTTCTTCATCCCCTGCTCATCCACTACTTGGTGCTCCTCCACAGTCCTCACATTCCAGACTGGCATGTGTGCAGCCAGTTTGACGAAGAATGAACGCTTGGCCTGCAATGCTACCAACTCACAGCCAGCGGAGCGGGAGTTGTTAAGTGTCGATATTCACAGTCAGAGGACTCACTCATTGAGACGCTGATAGGTCACCTGGAAAGTTTGTGTCCAGGACAAGAAAGACGTAGACCTGTCAGAGCAAGTCCAGAGGAGGCTACAAAGATGCTCGGAGGGCTGGAGCACCTCTCCTATGGAGACAGGCTGGGAGAGTTGAGGTTGTTCAGCCTAGAGAAGAGAAGGCTCTGAGGAGACCTTAGAGCACCTTGCAGTACCCAAAGGGGCTACAGGAAAGCTGGAGAGGGACTGTTGACAAGGGCAGGGAGTGACAGGACAAGGGGAATGGTCTGAAGCTGAAAGAGGAAAGATTTAGGTTAGGTATTAGGAAGAAATTCTTCCCTGTGAGGGTGCTGAGGCACTGGTGCAGGTTGCCCAGAGAAGTTGTAAATGCCCCATCCCTGGCAGTGTTCAAGGCCAGGTTGGATGGGGCTTTGGGTAACCTGGTCTAGTGGAGGGTGACCCTGTCCATGGCAGGGGCTTGGAACTAGATGGGCTTTAAAGTCCCTTCCAACCCAACCTGTTCTAGGATTCTGTGAAAGTCTTCCCGTCAATCATGGGCAAACGCTCAGGACTGGGAACTGGCTGTTGCTTGGTTACAGTTTTTTCCCAGCTGTCTTGGAAAGCGCTCTGAAAGGAGGATAGCTTCAACCTGACAGCAATTACAGAAGAGGCAGGCCCCAGCTTTCATTTTAGAAACCAAATAAACAAATGGTCTTTCCTTTGCAGTTAGCATTTCATTATGGTTTGAATGAGCTTCCCGTGGTACAAGCATTGAGTTGTAAGGTAACAGACCTGAGATGCTGAGGTTTTGTGTCAATAGCAATCCCCTCACCTACAAACACTGAGCTAATTTTAAACATAAAATAATTTGGAGAAAAAAAAAAATTATTCTGGAGCAGTTGAGGAGGAGGTTTGGATTTGAGTGACCAGAGGCTCTCCTAAGAGCAGGTTTTAGTCAGTCCAGCTTCTGTCACGTGTCTCTAGAAGTCTCGTGAATGACAACCTCATGTCCTGGATCTTTCTCGCCCCTTTGTTTCAGGTAGGATTTCACATGGTAATTACCTTAAGTGGAAAGCTCAGGAAAGCAAAACTGGACTCACATCAGTAACTGTATGTGCAGTGCCAAAAAAAAATCACATTTCCCAATAGACAAACCTTCAATAACAACTGATTTTAAAATTATAAGAATGATCGCTATGTAACAGCAACCACAGGAGATTTGTCTAATTTTACGAGCAGCTTTAAGGTTTTTATTAGTTTTGGTCTCTCAGATTTTCTGTTCACCACAACTGAAAAATGGAGTTTAATGGCCTTTCTGAATCTTGCTAATGAAGTCTTTAACCTATGTAATAACCACTCTAAGTGAAATTATTACTTTAAATTTGCAAACACAATGGTCCTGATAGGTATGAAGGCAGGTAATGTTACATGCATGTGATGCAAATCTTTGTAGCTGAGAAAAGTTGTACCTTTGAATCACAGAATGTGGGAGATGAAGGATGTGGTGCTTTGAGAAGCAATTTGCCAAAGCATATGCTTTCAGTTTAAAAACATTGTATTAAGCGGTAGCTAGACTAAATGTCAGGAGAGCATAAAAGAATGATCATGGACAAAACGCTCATGAAAATTAAGTAAAATTGCAGTAACTTTGAACGATTACTCCACACTGAAGTCCTGAAATTTCTGTTCCATGCAAATCTACAGGTCAGTCCACAGATCTAGAGAGGAGACATAAAACCTGTAGATGTGATGTAAAATAAGAAGTGACAATCAGAGAAATAATGTGTTTTGGGGCAGGGCTGAGATGGCATCCAATACCTTTTGCAATGTTTGAAGAAATAATGTGAGTGCTACTTCAAAATTAATCATTAAATTTATAGCTAAGATATCTAAAGTGATTGGCGCTTAAACAAACCAGAAATCACATGCCATTGTTTATATTTAAAAATAAATATATTCTTGGGCGATCAGAACTAGTTCGTAACAATTGAGAAAAGAGGAGTAAACCAACCCAAAATTCACGATGCGTGTAATTTGCCGCGCAGAGTTCCACAGGCTCCCATGAATTGCTGCATGTTCTCTGCAGAATTAACACCAGCTTTGGTGGCACCGAAGTTGTGGTATTACTTCTGCTTGTAAGAGGCCTTCTAGGTGTCATTAAGGAATTGCCGCTCAGCCGCTGGGAACTGGCTCGAGGTGATACTGCTGAGTTCCCTCTGCTTCCATTAGCTTCAGCCGAAGTAGAAGTGATCTGAGCCAGACTGTGCCAGATCAGTTTGGGTTTTTTCTCCGGCACGGGAAGGCTGCTTTTCACAGAGCGTCTGATGGTGTTTCTCCAGGCAAATGTTCTGTCTATGGAGGAAAACTTCATTTCCTATGTGTAGTTACATATACTTGCAAATGTTTATCTGAAATTGTAAACCCAAGGTAATCTCTATGATGGGACACACCTCCATTTTTTATTTCTTCATTAATACTCCATTAGGCAAAAGGGAGAAGTGAGTGCTTCCCACGAGACTTTTTTAACATAATTGAAGACACTGGGATCTTTATAAAATTAGCTTAGACATTCTGCTGATTCTTCTGTCCTCCATGTAGTTTGGAGTGATTATAACACATCCATGCCATTGACAGCTGTCTCATTATCTTTAAATGGCAGACCCCGGACTTATTTACTGAAATAGGTTAAAAATGAATGTTGAGGCTTAACTATTACTTGGTTGCCATTGATGTTTATCAGTGCTCTTTGCATTTGAACCGACAAAGGGAGGATTGCAAGAGGCAATGAGTGTGCTGATCCTGCTCAATGCAACATAATTGCAGGGTCAGACTTAACATGTTTTATATCAGTGTGTTAATAAAGCTGAAAATGCTTTTAGGAGTCCACAGTAGCGCTGCAGTAAGGCAGCTGACCTGCCAACCAGTAGAGATGAAAAGGCCATCCCAGCCCATACGCTTCAAGAGCACTTAATGAAAAATCCCTTTTTTGTATGTATGTGAATGTGTGGATATTTTTGTGCACTGGAAAATCAGTTTCCATGAAGAGTTCCCAGAAAATACCTTATAAAGTTTCAAGCATTAAAACGTACATATAGAAACCAACCCTCCAATGATCTGACTTTCCCCTTTGATTCTGTCCACAGACAATGCCGTAATATTAATTAGAAAAGCAGAGGGGGGGAAAAAAGGGAAAGAACCCAAGGACATTTAATGATGAATTCTAAAATCAACTTCTTCCCCCATCAATGAATTGCTTAATGAAATGATCTGAGGGCAAACAAAACATGTTACAAAGGAAGATGTCTGCTGGGGTTTCTGTTACCATATTTTTTTTTTTTTTTAATTTTTTTTTTTTTTAAAGCAAACTGAAACCTGAAATAGCCATATAATTACACAGAGTTTATAGAAGCAGAAATTTGCAGGGACAGGAAAAGCAGTCTTTGTAATGAAAGATAAACTAAGTTTCTTTGGAGTTTTTGAACTGCAAGACAGGGGGAAGGTGACAGTAGAACATGAGTAAGAGGGTTAGCAAGTATATTCTAAAGCAATCAGCAAATGTGGAGCTTTCTTACCTCTTCTGTAATATACACATGCATAGGTGCGTAGTTGTGTGTGACAGTATATAGATATGCTTCTATAAGTTCATACTGCTTGTGCACATATTCTCATTACTACTGAGGTTTGCTATTGCAGCAGAGACCATGTTTCCTATTTGTAGAGTTTTTATTTCCCATGACTACATGTTTCAGCGAGAAGAGAGCTGAACATCTGTTTGGTAATGAGGCTGGTTTGCCTCTCTAGATGGTCTTTAGGTTCCTTCTAACCCAAACCATTCTACGATTCTATGAACCCTTTCCATTAGAAAAATCAATTAATAGTGGATTATCAGTCATTGCTTATATTGATTACCAATTATTACTAAGTCAGGTATTTCTTTGGCACGGTCTTTTTTCTTTCTGAGGAATATGCAAAGTTCTTTTCACACTGAGCTGTCACTCCTTGCTAGTGTCTCTTTGCTTTGTAGAAAAGCAATAACCTCATGTTTTCCTGTGGCTACACAATATTTTGGCTGTGCATCTTTCTACCCAGTATCACTTTCTCTTTTTTAGAGAAATAATTATTTGAGATTGCCAGAAATAAGCACAAATCAAACAGCATTTACCCCTTCCATTAGATTGAAAGTGGTTGCAGTCACCTTCTCCTGAATTATTGAGCTAAGAGGTCACAAGTAACAAATGCAATAAAAAGCCATTTGCTTTAGGGCTATTAGCACATTTTGGAGATAATTATATAATTTTTTGAATATTCCTAGGGATGTACTTCAGTAGCACAATCATGCATTTGAACTTCAGCAATGGAAAATTATAGGTAATTTCTGTTTGTTTGGTTTGTTTCTATAGTAATAAGGGTAATTATTAATAAACAGTACACCTTATTCTGATAAGTCATGTTAGGAGAGCCTCTGAAATAAAAAGCAATGCTAAAAGAGTACAATCACTCTCCAAGTTACCAGTTAAGTTTCTAAATGGTAATATATCCTCTAGTCTGTTAGCAGACAGTGTTGTACAGCCCTCATCTTCCTTTAAAACCATTGCCATCAGTGGAGCTACACTGGTTTACATCACGTAAAAACATCACTAGCATATTTTAAATATGTTAGAAAATAATTTGATCTAGATAATTCTGCCTGCTTTTATTGTGTGTTGATGTTAGAGGTCTATTATTAGAAGTCTAGAGGTATTAGAGCTCTTGGCAGGTCCTATTTTGTGGAAAAATGTAAAAATGCACTTGACTTTTTTCAGAGTTTGCTTTATTTAACATAAATTGTTCTCTGTATTCCTATTATGGAGAAGATAGAAACTTACTAGTTAACGGTCTGTGAAAGTCAGAAAAGCTTATTAAAAGCAGGTGACTCTGCTTTTGTGTCTTGTCAGGTATTGGCACACATCTTGCTTAAAAGCTAGAACTAGAGAGATGTACGAGATTTGCTCAGAGGTGTGGGCAAAGCCATGGCTCCTTCAGCAGTCTTGAGCTGTCTGTCATTCTCCATCGGGTTACTCATTTTGGTAGCTAGCCTGCTTGATCCACTTGTCCAGCAGACCTAAACAAGGACTTAATTTACTTTTTAGAACTCTGTATCCCACAGTGTAGTCTCTGTCTTTGCTCTACCACCAGCTGCAACACTGCTATTTGTATTGTCATGGCCACTCACTAGGAAAGTTTTTCTTACTGTCTTTCCTGGAGGACGAGCATAAATATTGTGGGAGGTCTACAGGACAGAAATAAATGCTTCTTTAAGTCCAGAGAAATTAGGGGTAAAACCCTAAGAAGTTATGCTCTGGAGTCAACTCCATAACATTTGTGATAAATTTTCTGGTGTACCAGTGTAAAATGCTGCCTGAATTTGGTGTTGTATTTCCATGGTTTACTGTACAAAACGAGGTCCTGCAAACATGGGAGGCAGTTTTATCTGACAGGGGTCTGCTTTAAATCTGGCTCATACATCAGTAATAGGACTGTTAATTGTGGATTGATTACAGACTAATTTGTAGCTGCTTACAGAATATCAAGGGCATTGATACTGAATTTACAAGTTTATCAGTCCGGCAAGCAGGAAAACTTTTTCCTTGGAAACGCAGTTTTAAGTGAATTCATTCATACAAAGCTTCTATGCCAAATTCTCAGCTGTAGACTCTAGTTCTGCTGAAGAGAATGAATCTGTGCCAGTTTACAGTGCCTGAGACTTTGGTCCCACGAGTCCATTTTTAGATTCGCATTTTGACTATAATTGTATTTTAAAGTGTAAGACAGAATACGGAAGAATGTATTACGTGATCTTTTCTTCTACTCCGTTAAAATGATCCCAGTATAATGGGAACAGGAAAAAAATAATTCACTCAGGCAGTTTCCAAAATTGCAGTTCTGCAGAAAAGAGGGAAGCGAGCAGTTATGTATAAAAACATTGGTAAATTGTCAGGCAAAGTACCGTACGTGGAAGAAATGAAAGTGGGCATATCTGCGCAGCTTTACCAATTAATCTGTATTTGTGGGCAATACGCATGCATAACTCCTCTGGTAGTATGTGCAAAGGCTTCTGTTTGCATCGTCAGCTGCTGGTCTGGCACAAATTGTGTGGGGTTTGGGTAAGTTTTGCTTTGCATTATCTCACTTGACTGTACCTAACCGCACCCATCAGAAACCTTACTCTTCTATCTAATAGAAAAATGACTTTGAAAGATACCTAGTCATCTTTCTTGGATATATATGAAGATGAAGATAATGTCAAGCAGTTTGGTATATTCACTTATGAATAATTCATCAGGCTGCACACAGTTATTTTTTATTATTATTGTTATTAATTACATGTGTATAGCTGGAAAAGACAGGAAGGCTGTAACCGCTGCCTCATGAGAGATGCTTAATGTTAAGAATTTGGTTAGACCAAGATGTGTGATATGAGAAATGGAAGACAGACAGTGATAAATAGATCAAAGGATACAAAGGCTTTAATAATGTTGATGGGGAGAAATATAATTTGTTTGAGACGATAGCCTTGGGACCGCAGGCTACTACTACCTCCCTTGCCAGGAGTTTAGCTCTTTGTTGCTTTCTGTGAGCTATGGATATTCAGAGCAGACATGCCTATGTTAGAGCACATCTAGCTTTGATCTGCAAAAAAATCTTGATGTGGATATGGGATCTGAGTTATGCAAACACGTTGGGGAAAAGGGCAAGAAGTGTTGTCCAGTTTAGACCAGACATCCAGAAGAATGTGCATGGGTCCAGAAGCCGCCCTGGCTTGAAAAGCTGGATTGAAGTATTCTTGATATCACATTATTTAACTCTCTGGGGAAAAAAAGAAAAAAAAAAATGTTTGGAAGCAGAAAACAAAGATGCAAAGAGGAGCTTCACAGCAATAAACTTCTCTCAGACAACATCTCACTTTCATATCCCCCATGCAATTCAGAGGTGTCACAAAAACCTGATTGAAATTGCATCAACTGTAATGCTTGTGATTTATTTCTGGCTTAGCTCAAAGAAAATCTTTACATTTCATGACAGAACTGAGTAAAGCCTTAATAACAATTAATCTCCACAGAGATACTTATAATGACTGTTTGCTGTGTTTAGACTTTTAGGAAAATGTGTTAAGGAAATAAACTGAACTTAGTGCTGGCAAAGAGTTAGTAATCTGGAATTTTTCATTACATAGTAAAAATGTGACATAGGAGTTACCATTTGGGAATCTTAATTTATATTTTTATAATTGCACAAGAATAATTGAAAACTTTTGCAAATGGAACTAAAAATGAACAAAACATTTCAATGTGGTTTTGTCACTTTTTAGCCCAGGCATTAGAATGCCCTCCATCCCTCAGGTATGATCCTGGCTGTAACCATAACGCTAACTGTAGGGAATAGCGCGGACCCTGCTGCAACCTCACCTGAGTGCAGACTCACGTCGGGAGAGCGTGAAGGACGCAGCCTGACAGCACGGGCTGCTGCTCAGGAAACACTCCTACGGTCGGTCACCTGTGACCAGCGTCCAACAGACTCGTACACTGAAAAGTTAGTTCTGATTTACTTTTTCTCCCACTTTAGTTCCGTAAGAGTGGCAGCTGGTTATTTGGTTACTCAAACACTCGCAGTGTACTGGGACCAGCACAACTTACACATGACCCGCTTCTGCGCTGGCGTCGTTCTCTGCTCTGCAAGGACATCCAAAGGCTCTGCTTTGGACAGAAGTACCTCTCCTTGTACATACAGATGGGAAAAATATCTGTGCCTGGATTAAATAACTTTCTAGATAAGTGAATTTGAGTTGTTGTTGAGTAGCTCCTATGCTATGGTTTTCAGGCTTCTGGAGAAAATGTTATTTAATGCTATCTATCCAATTCATTATAAAGATGTGTTAAGTTGGGCTGAAATCAATTCAGATTCTTTAGGTTCTCTATTTGAAATTAACTCTGCATTCCAAATACAGTAATTCAAAACTCTGGATAGTTTGTGGCTTTCCTTCATTTTTTTTTATTTTTTTTTTTTAATTAGCCATATTTAAGAAATCAAAATTTAGCACCGAGTGTACAAACAATGACTTTAATTTTCCCTTTTGTAAGGTAAAGCGTAGTATTTTGCTTTGTGTCTGAAAATGTTCCAGCTACTAAATGGCTGAAAGCTTACAAGTTGCCTCAATCTATCAATAGGAAAAATACTAGTTTTGCTTCTCAACAATCTGGGTGTTGAAACCATCCCTAGATTCATTAAAGCATACAGTGGAAATAATTTTCTAGTGGGAGATATAATGAATGTGCAAGGCATTTTTACAGCATGCAGGAAGCTATAAATTTTTAGAGAGCTTTTATTATTATTATTTCTAAGCTGTAAGTCATATTTTGCTATATGTCATAAAGGTTTGAAAACTTAGAATGCTTTGTAATTACTCAGAAAAAAAATTGACTTGTTACATCTTAAATTCAGACAACAAAAGAAATGCGGTGTTTGTGCAGGATGTTTACTAGTTCTGCTTATTCCAGTGGGCATAGGCCAAGGGCAAACAGTTATAAAACTGTAGCTGTGTAAAACATCCTTTGCTGTTTGAGTGCACACAAACAATAACAGAATTCGTCTGAAAGTGATGGCTGATGGGTTTCAAGGTGAAAATGTCCTTAGTAAGGATATGTTTTACGTAGTGAAACATCCATCTTTTGTTTTGTTATAAAAGCTCTGCATATATTTTTGCTTTAGCAACATGGTCACTACCTTTTTATCCTGCGGTAATATTTACGCCTATGTGCAGTAGAACATTGAATAAAACCTGTGTCCTCCTAAAAAATTAACAAGCATTAATTTCAGTATCTCTAACACTCTTCCATATTTAATTTTCTAACCAATAAAAGTGCAACAGAATAACTCCTGTGCAAAATCTACAGAATAAGAAGGGTTTGAGAGGATAGTCATGAGGAGCTGTAGCCTCCTTGGTCAGCACTGATTGCTATGATGTACACCTCGGGTTGTGTGCTGTGGCTCTTAGTCCAACCTTGACGAGGTAAGCGCGAAATAGAGGGGAACGTATTTCATACAAGTACCAGGAGACAGCCACCTGCCAAACATCCCGAAAGTGTTGCAGACGTTAATCCCTAGGCACTATGAGTGAAAGCTCTGAGGTCGAGTGTCTCCTTTGACTGTCCCCTCCTGACGACAGTGGTGACGTGAATCTCTTCTGTCTTGTCTCACGGGATAGGTTGCTGCATCTGCTTGGATGTGGTCATGATCGCTTTTGGGTTTAGATCATCATGTGTAAACTGGAGAAGGTTTAGTGCTCTTCACTGCTCGAAGAGCTGATCAGTCTGTCCAGCGTACTGAATTTAAGAGCCGTATTACTGAGAAGTCTGCTTGCACCTATAGTGAGGGTGCGGAAGAGCAATGTGTAGGGATAATAGGTGGAAGTGTGTCATTTCTGAGGATGTACTAATTCGAGACTGAAAGGGACAGCGTACACATTGTACTTGACTGAAATGTCATTTTCCTCGGAACACATTTGTATGAATTGTTGTGTACCGATTTTGTTCAGTCTCTAAGGTGTTTGTTTATATCTTTGCACGGATGTCTGAATATGTTCGCTTTTGTTTTCAAGGTGCTGTTAATCTTTTTTGGAAGCTTTAGTCTTGCTGAGAAGTATTAATTTAAAAATCAAAGTGAAATTTCAGAGCCAGAGTGAAGCCTTCCTTATAAACATGTTTGGAAAATAGGACACAAATCAGTTGTTTGTTAACAGCACTTTATTATATCATGTGCATGACCCCTTAAAATTCACCATCTGCAGTAAACGTAATTTCCAAACTCTTATTTCTTGAAAAAAGACCTAAAATAATTGTAATAATATTGTCAAACAAGTTATTGCCTGTCACAGAAGTTCTAAGTCCAGCTGAAGAGGAGGATAGGATGCTGCCATGCTTTACATGTCAGAGTCGCTGCCGTAACAGCTAATGAGCTGGTCTGTTCCTCAGTAGTAGGGCTTGAGAACAGCAGGAAGCTCCTTCGCTCTGAAAAATTGCAGCATTAGGCCTTGGAGTGTAGAAAAGTGAAAATGAGCCCATCCTTAAACACTTTGTTAATGTGTGTTGGTACAAATGAGCCGCAGAGAACCTTATTCCACCTTCACATCTGAAGCTTTAGAGCTTTTTTTATTTCTTTCTACTTTACAACCAAAAGAAAGAGAAGATCTTTGTGTTGCAACATGTAAATTCCTGCCAGTCGAGGATGAGACAGTCTGATCAGCCAAAGGTATTTGTCCAAATGTGAGTGGATTTTACTTTATCTGCTGAAGGATAAAGCGGTGGTGGCATAGGAAGAAGTAGGAAGAGCAATTTTAACAAATTAAGAATATTGTAGTGAATAATCCTTACCCAAAACTACCTTCTGTCTCCTTATCTGATAAAAAAATTGTGTAAAAAATTTTATGCCTGTGAAGTACAAGTTTTCCAGGGAATAAGGATCAGCAAGTTTGCATGGTGAGTCCTGGACTGTGATAGGATGTTGCTATCCTCGTCCAACAATTCTCATTCCACATTTCAAATGAACTCTTGCTATTGCTTTAATAATATAATTTTTTTTCTTTTTTTTTTCTTTTTTTTTTTACATTGCAGCATATGGGAAACCATAGCATTCTTAAAATGACAGGTATTTTTGGTATTGAATGTGCATTGGGAGTATTTCAACTATAAATCAAAGAAAGCGAGGATAGAATGATGGGTTTTTCTAACGGCCCTGCCGAGGATTTTTTTGGCAATAACAATGTATCTGCACACACCTGTATAACTGTCTACTTACGGCACAAAAAGCTATCATTATATGCAATGGAACATCAAACAACTGTTTCATTAATGGTCCTATTATGAGAAAGTACAGTGACATTAGAATACCAGCATCTTGTTACTATAGATACCTGATTTCTCCGTAACACTCATGTTCTTATAAACTTACATATATCTCTGTGTGACTTGTACATATGTATAAATGTATAGGTATATACATTTCTCTCTCCTTGAGGAAGATCTTGCCTTTTCAAGCATTTAGCATACTTTGGTAGACATCATGATCCAAAGGCCACAAGACAATGGCTTGAATTAGATGCAAGTGTTGTAAATGCAAATGCTCAAGAAAATAACTTTGTAATTCATCTTATCTAACAGCCAACATATTTACTAAAGACTCTCAGACTCGTCTGGTCTGTTTTACACATTTGTACTGTAATGTTTGTGTGTTGAGAGCAGGGGTTTGAGGGAGATCAGGTTTGGGTGGGATTGCTTTAGCTGAGGCACAGAAAATTATTTTAAATGTGCTGGAAAATGAAAGCTATGAATAATTACCATTCTTTTCCTTAGTTGTGATCAGACAATATATATTCAAAGCATTTCACAAACAGTAATTGGTTCTAACAATTTGTATGAGCTAGAGAAACATGGAAATAGTACTTTCCTGACCATGTGGTAAAAAAAAATGTGTCAGGAACTACATAATTTGCTTGAGAGGAGGTGGGGAGGGTCACATGGTAAATCGGTGGTGAGATGAGATAAGATTTTTAGCCCTGTTTGTGTGCTTTAATCACCAGACCTTCTGCCTCTGGGAAGACAAGACTACTGATGGGTTCAGACGTGCATCACTACAATACTGGTTTGGATTTTTCATGTGGGTTGGTTGGTTTACGGATATTTTTAAGATGCTGTTATGTTTAGAGGTAAAAACACATTGCAAAGTACCAGCATGCTACATATTGATATAAAAAATGCTGGCTGCAGTAAGGCAGTTGGACCAGACCTTACTCATTAACTTTGTAACAGCTGTATCAGCGTAAGAAAGGAGAATTTGTCCCCCAGCTAATGAGAAAGCCATAGAGTCCAAATTGTCTATGATTTAGTATATATTTACTGGAATCTTGAGTTCCTTCTCTTTGAAGATTATTTGCTTTGTTTTTTTGCTGATAATTTTTCCTGTGTTTTCCAAAAATTGTTATAAAAATGATGTGGCAACTTCTAATGTGAAATATAGGCACTCTGCACAGCTGATGTCTGAGGCATGCAGAGATTTTAAGTTCTCGGCATTTCTCTGACCTTGAAGTCATTTTGTTCTTGCGCTGTCAGTTGGAGTATAGTCTGTGAGACGCTGAGCATCTCTGGCAAGCTCTCTCCACTTCACTAGAGCTAGCGCTTTGCAGGATTAGCCCCTCAGTGATTCTTTCTTGTGAAAAATTCTATCAATAACTGGATGCACAAACATAGGATCTTAGAAAACTTTTTCTACCTCTTCTCCACTTAAGCCATGGAAAGGAAGGAAAAGGAGAAGCTCTGAAGACATATCAAAGCAGCCCATTTTCTTTTGAACACAGCTTGATTGTCATGAGTTGTGTGGTAGTTTTGTGATGTAAGCAAATGCCTTTTAGAGGTACAACTGTTATCAAGTTCCTTGGGGAGAGGAGTGGGAGGTGAGTCTTCCTTCCTGCATACCAGTGCAGGACACAACTGCAAGATGGTTTTTCATTCAATGGGAACAGAGAGAAAAATATGGCATGTCATTAAATTCAAACATTCATTCTTGCTAGTTAAAAATTGTGGCATTAATGCAACCGTGCCACCTTGCTAGGATTTAAAACCTTTTCCTTTCAGAAGAAATACAAGGCCTCAGAAATTAGAAGTAACTGCTCTTCTCAATAGCCTGTACTTTAGTCTGAAGTTAGACATGAAAGGGGGGATCAAATATTCCATCATAGTTATGTTTACTAAAAATGTAAATAATTTGTATACAATTAATTATACTTTCACGTTCTGTATCACTGCTGAAAAATGAGAAACAAAACATAATTTTAGTTTAAAATTTGGATGCTAGCTAAGATTAAAGTCAAGGATTTTTCCTTCTGAGAGTTTCTTACACTCCTTTCTAAATGCTACCATTTCACACAAAATTGGGTTCTCTTTGGATTAATACATTTGAAAATTAAGTTGATTTATAACCAATTTTCTCCTCATTTAAACAGCGACCTGCAAGTGTTTCTCCAGGGATCAAACAGGATCAGAGAAATTATGTGTTGTTCGAGTTGTTCACTGAAGCAGAATCCCTCACAAACATGTGCATATGGTGCTAGGTGCTTTAGGGATCAGACTAATACATTTACCTTGTTGTGCATTTTTCTTCTCTTCTTGAACTTGTATGTTCTTACTAGGCATGAAAAAACCAAAACAAGATACTATTACTAATTTGATGGCTGCAGAAATAATATATTCCTTCTTATTCAAGTCACAGCATTGAAAGCGTATAATGTGCTAACGCTGAATGCATCTGTTCGGATACCCTGGTCAGCTGCTTAAGGACAGTTGGCAATTCCCCACCTCAAAATCAGAGGAAACTGGGCAGCAAAATTATCCTCCCCAAAGCTTTGAAATAATGGGAGTGTTTTCACTTTATACGGTCAATGTTTAAATGCAGGCTATATTTAGAAAGCATAGCCATATGTCATCTGAGAATGAGACAAAAAATAAATGAAAACCCTAAATTGTTCTCTGAGCAGCAGAATTAATGGGATGTGATTTCCTATAGTTTAGTCCCCTGTAGTCCCCTCAAGTCATTTCTGTCCCTCTGATATTTCAAGTCTGTTGATTACCATTGGGCAAACCCATGTGTAAATGTAGCGTCTGTCATCTGCTCTGGGGAAACTTCCCGTGCAGATGCACTTACCTGTAGTAACTTCATACTCTGTGGCAACCTGTTCGGGTGCACGTTACCCATAAACCAGATCTTAGCTTTGTTGGGAAACGATGGCAGTGAAATTACAAGATTTAAAAACTTGTCAATGTAATTTCTCAAATGATCTAATCAGCTTTAGTGCTATTGCTGTTTCTGCTGCTAGATAATTCCCCAGTCATAACTTGTTCAATATGTTCCTCCAAGCCACCTTTAAGAAGGGTTTGCCTCGATGCGGCTCTGTTTGCATAATTGCTGCATGTATCCTGAATACGTTGGATGGCTTGCTGTGTATAATCACAGCGGGATGTTCACTTGCTGCTTGGCTACCTGAAGTGATAATGCATGCCCAAAAAAATGAGTTTAATGAAAATGTTTAGGATATCAAATTCAGCATCAGGGATGCTTAGAAAAGCACTTACCCGTGGAGTAAGGGCAGCATAATGTACTAAGCTGTTGTAGAAAAGGTCAAGGTTTAGAATTTCTCCCCTAAGTTTCATGAAGAACAAATTAAAAATAGCTAAAAAAAGAAAAGTCATGAGAAAGAAACCCAAATTTTTTGCTTATTCCAAAGCTATAAGAAGCTTGTTTTCATTATTGAATGTCTAATTAATATAATGAAACAGTATCAAACATTGCAAAATGAGTACACTGATTTGATAGTAAGTATGAATTACCAAAACCTACTGTAGAATAATTATTGCCTCTCCATTATAAATATTTCCACGGTAATCATAGGAAAGGATATTTCGTGTCTCAAAATTCCCTGAAGACACAAGGAGAGATTGCTCAGGCAGTTCCCTAGGCTTATTTCCCTATAACTAAAATAAGTAGTTAGGCTTACAAATGGTAGGTCTGCGGACCACGTGGAAGCATCTTTCTCTGAAATACATGGAGTTTTGTTATCCCGCTATTGATTGCGAATGATTGCATGGGGGCATTGATGAGACAATTACAGTGCCTGCAGCTTTCAAACTGTTACGTGGAGCAATCGAGAGACCTGATTCCCAGCTCTCTGGTGCCCAGAAGTACGTGGTGCTTCTCTCAGCTTTGGATCAAGCTGTGCTATAGGAATCCTCTTTAGGTTAAGATGAGATTTCAAATCTCAACCATCAACACACTTTGCCATGGATAGATTATTGCAGTCAAGTGACTCACCAGTGCCTTCTGCTGTTTCTAATATGCTTTGCTAATTATTTCAGGATGTAAGATAAGGGGAAATAGGGAATGACACACTTTATTTGTAGTTGGATTGAGTTTATGAGCGAAGCTAGGAAAGGAGGAGATGCAGAGTTATTATATGAGAGAAAAGCTAGAAAATAGAAAAGGATGAAAACTGGCTGGGTAGGGTTAAGTTCAGTCTCAAAGCTAAAGATTTAAACCTGAATGAGGAGACTCATTAGGCTTTGAATAGGTCATCTCTTGCTTTCTGTAAAGAGAACAGTGATGTTCCCTGGTGCTCCTCTGGAAGAATGCAGGTGGAAAGAAAAGCATAGACAATGAAATAATAGGGAGAAAGCAGGCATTGCTATAGAATAATGTTTCCAAATTTCAGAAGCTACTGTTACTCAGGTCAAAAGCCAGGGAAGAGGAGAAAAGGACTCAAAAGCCAAGAAATTTGAAGGCTTTATTTCAGGCCCCAAACTGTGATTTCACTATTTCTGATATTTTGTTAAACTTTTTTTCCAGGGTGCAGAATTTTAAATGGATGGTTTTTAAGGTGTAGTGCCTCTCATTCGAGTCTCTCTCACCAATATGCAGTATTGCAGAGTCAGGCAAAATGCGTGCACACCAAAAGAAGCACGTACGGAAGAGACAGACACTTACGGGACTTCTGAAGGAAATGCCGGAAGCTGGAGCTGGGCCAGCACTGGGGCGCGCGGCAGCAGGAGGCAGGGCTGGCAAGGGTGAGCTCAGCCCTCTGGCTGTTGGTGCATCCTCACAAAGACACAGCTAAAGCTGGGTCAGGGTAGGCGCTTCCCAGTTCAGGGCTCCTGTGTCGTAACCCTGTTCTCTGAGCACATCAAACCCTACTTGTCATAAAATATAAAGTATTTCCTAGAGATTTCCAGGAGTAGGCAGGTAGGCAGCGGTGCTCGTAGCTCCATATCCCTGTTTGATGCGTACCAGGAATTGCAGAGGAAATGGTCATGTATGCTCTTTATATTTTCTTTAACAAAAACAAAGTTGAATTAAAAAGAGACTCTTAAAAGGAGATAACATCACTGCTTTCTTGACGACGCTATGGTCTGCAGTGCATTCTTCAGGAGGCAGGAGAAGGTAAAGCCAGTAAAAAGTGAGCTAGTTTAAACCAGATGGGAATTCAGTCCTAAGAAATGAGGTTTAAAATGCTATTACTTTTGCAAGTTTCAGTGGAGCTTGGAGTATACTCATTTTTATTCCTTATCTCAAACACCACAAAAAGGGAAGAATTAAGGGGAACCCTCCCAACCTGAAATACTTGTATTTTTCACTCGCTATCATGGTCTGTATTTGCCTGATGACAGATGTTAGTTTTACTGTATTTCAGTTCTTTTTCTCCTCGTACAGATGTGATTTACTAGATCATAAATCAGTCACCACTTTTGGAATTTCAACTAACAGATGTCCTCTTTAGAGATTTTAATATAAACACTGTTAACCCACAGATTCTTTTTGAGGAAATGCCAGTTGCGTTTAAGAATGCCAACTGGCATGAATGTAACATGAACATTTGACATATTAATAGATTTTTTTTCTGAGTGAAATAGATTTATTTTTTATAGAGAAGGCATGGCTGCTTTAGTTCTCCATTAGAGCCCCAGCTTGCAATATCTCTTTGCTTGCAATGATGTCATTAACTAGAAAACAGATGCACTCATGAGCATCAGAAATCAATCATAGCTGTTGGCACTTTAATAAACAGCTGCCGCCTTAAATGGTTTGGAATAAACACTGATCATCACTAGCTCTTTTTGAAGGAAGATCAGTAGGTTATAAAACTGCTGATTAGAGGAGGGGAAAACCTTGAAATTATAAACTTAGTGGCTGAAAACCTCTGATTGAGTTATTTTAGACTGTCAAAAGATTTACAGTAGAAAATAATTGCAAGATACTGACTGCACTGTGCAATATCTGTCATATGGCCGCTGGAATGGTGCCTGATATATTTACATGAACTTTCTTCTTCAGAAATAGATTTAATGTGGGGGAGTCAATTGTATTAATAAGTCGTTTATCAAACTTGAGCGGAGCAGGATCTTATTGCCTCATTGTGCAGTTCAGAAGGAATTTGTTTAAAGATACTGAATTCTTTCCCTTGCTGTCAGATGCAAACTAAGAGAAAATGTGCTATCCTCCTTCTTTGCAGGAGATGCTTCTACATTCAGGGCCTTTTTATGACCTGTGTATGGGCCAAAGGATTTAGCTTTGAGATAGCAGCTGCAATTCACAAAAAAGTGCCTGGAAAGAGGCAACCAAATATCAAACAGTGGCACAGTGAAATAGCACATTGCATTTCTCATACAGTACTCAGATTAGCTTCAACTCTACCTTGCTAAGTAGCTTATCAACAGAAAAGATGTAAGAATAATCCTACAGCAAATGCTTCATATGGCTTAGTGACAAAAAAGGAGAGATATGTTACAATATATCCTGCTGTTGCTGGTAATCTGCTTGTTCTGGCTTCTGCTGCTGATGGATGTGCTAGGTATAACCTGCCCCCTCTACAGCGTCTCTGATTTTTATGTATGCTGTATTGTGCAATCAGGTCATAATCTGAACCTTTTACAGTGTCAGGGGACCACGCTAGTGTAACTCCCGGTATTGTTGCAGAAAGTTCCTTGTATCTCTTTGTCATGGTACTGTAAAAATGTCTGCAAAACAGATTAGAGCTGAGGAAAGGAGTTTATCTGCAGCGGAGGTTGTAAGCTGTGTGAGGCACAGACACGGGTTTGTCATGGGCCTTTTGTGCAAGGCTTTGCACTTTGGGATTGTGATCTATGGCTAAGGCTTTTGGGAACTAATACAGATGATGATAGCGATAAAATGGCATTCATGAAAGTCTTACTGGATCCTTCGGAACTGTTACTTATCTCACCCAGGGCACCCATATATAGCAGATCCACACTGCACTCTATTATGAAAAAGATGTACTCCGGTGTGGTTACAGATGCTATTTGAAACCATTTTATTCAGTTCCAGACTGCCATATT
Organism: Aramus guarauna; assembly: GCA_013400195.1. Classification (NCBI taxonomy): domain Eukaryota; kingdom Metazoa; phylum Chordata; class Aves; order Gruiformes; family Aramidae; genus Aramus; species Aramus guarauna. Next base: position 2,901,024 of record VXBL01006671.1, on the reverse strand, counting down.
ATTTTATATTTAGGTCCTGTTTCCAGATGGCTTGCAGAGGTCTACTGAAGGATTATTCAGTGGAACCAATATCAGAACCTATCCTTTTCCCCTGGCATCCTAATCTCTCTCTGCTCCCTGTCCCTGAGAATTTCACTCCGGCTGTTTCCTCCTCCTCTCTGCGCCGCTCGGGCTCTGCCAGAGGGACTTTTTCTCTCAGATCTAATGTTTCTTACTGCTGTAGTCCCTGGCAGCCAGGACAAGGAAAGAGGGAAAGTCCTTAGCATCTTGCTGCGTTAAGCAAAGCCAGCACAGAAAGAATTATCAGAGATTTTAGGTGCTAAACTCTAACAAGTATTTATTGGTCATGTATAAGCTGAGATTTTAGGGGATGACACTTGGTAGAATACGAGCAGATTTGGAAAATATATTCCTGTTCTTGTAGGGAGTGCTAATACCTTGTATTAGACCAAGTAGTATTCAGATTAAAAAAAAAAAAAAAAAAAGGGCCTGTGAATCTAAACTGAGGAAGGAATATCCCAGAACCATCTCCCCTCTCACTCCCTATTTCTCACATTTAGTCTAATAAAGGAGCATTACTTCTGGCAATAAGCCTTGTCTGGGTACAGTACTAGCTGTGATGTTCTTCTCTTGGGAAGTTACTCACACGTTTACTCACACGAGCCCTGGGACCTGTAACTGCTTGACTGAGTGTGTGAATCTCATAGTTACGTGTACACACACTGCATTTTTTTTGGCCTGTAGTTAATTTTGTGGACAACATCAGGCAAACATTAACAAGCCAAGGAAAACTTTTTCCACTGCAAACTTTTCCCACAACGAGAGTAATGCCTCACTGCCTTACTCTGGGAATTTCTGGAAAAGCTCGCTAATGCCCATGACAGCAGCTGCCATGCAGTGGATGACAAACAAATGCTTTGCTTCATTACTGAATATTTAACTATTTTAAATCCCACTCCACCTTCCCTACAAAAATGTCATATGAATGTTTTGTCTTTCAAGTTTTGTCTCTGCAAGTGTTTTGTGGCTGACTGTGATATCTGTTCTGGTGGGTATTGTCATCATGGCTGACTGCTGTATGGCTCATTTAATCTCCAAGAACTTTTCAATATAACTTAGAAATCCACTTAAAATCATGGTACAGAGTTTCCAGGTTTCATTAGCTGCAATATAAAAGAAGTTTATGCTCCTTTTTTCTTGCTGCTCGGACCTTGTACTGACTAGAAGCAGCTCTCCAGGAAATGAGCAGTGTAGGGAGCTTACACTGAATGCTGTCATTAACACGGCGGTGTGGTGTCATGGAAGACATAATTTAGTGCTGCCTCAGATGAAAAATAATTTCAAAGGGATGTTCCTCTTGCTGACTTCTTTGGGTCTGCTTGTGGAAATCAGGACTTGAAATTTCAGCTGGCTCAGAAGAACAGAAAAGAAATGAACTGGCTTTTACCTTGGCCTTGCACCCAGGTTATCAGAAGAATAAGCTTGCTTTACTCGTTTCGATTATGGGTCTCATTTCTCCAGAATTTAATTGTTTGGTTGTTAAACTGAATGCCATACTCTAGAGAATTGTATTCCTATGGCATATATTTAATAACTGTAGATTTACATCTTCTTTTGTGGTGTCATTCTCCAAACTCAAAGGTATTCACAAAGGTAGTTCTGAAATTCAGGACAAGGTGCCTACGTTACCTGTACGCTGAAGCGTTCATGGGAGGCAGAACGTATTTTACATTTGGAGTTACTTTCGTGTTACAGACCTGGATTTAAATTCAGCTGCTTGCAGAAAAGAGCGTGTTCCCTAGAACTGTTCCCTATCCCTAGTCCTAGAACTAGGACTATTTTTTGTTAGAATCAGAATGAATATCCCAGTGATAACGTAAGCATAATTTGCTGTCATTTGGGTCTGAATAGGGCAGTGTAGCTTCCCTGGATTTCATGCACAATGGAGATAAGACTGTGATGTGGAGGATTGAGGAACAAATCTCCTTTTTATGTAGTGAATTTCAGAATAGAATTCAGTTTCCCAGAGACTTCTGTGAGTAGTCCAGTGCACTCTGTGAAGTGAAGAGAGAAGTTCTGGTAGTTCATTGGCACTGGCAGGTGCAGCTGCCATTGTGCCCTTTGCCACTGCTCACATGCAGCCTTGGGTGTTAAGGTGCTTCAAGAGAAAAAGTAGAGGAAGACAGAGAGGGATTGGCAACAGAACAGCGCGTAATACAATAGCTGCTCCTTCACCCACCGCCTGCTATTCCATAACCTCCCTCCATGCCTTTGAAACTTTTTTTTACTAATGATTGGCCTGAAACCTAACATCTTTTAACCTCGGAAAGTCCATTCAAATTTCACGACTTTTAGCCTGTGTAATAAGCCAGGCCGAATCCTTCTGCTTGAGGAAGCTTTGGATCTGAACTCTCACTTTGTGGCTCAGATCTCCTTCCCTCTTTTTTTTTTTCTTTTTTTTTTTTTTTTTTTAATTTCATCAGTAAGCAGGGAAGGAGCAGAATATAAAAAACTGTAGCAGGTGATGACCCCACATTTCTCTGATACATGTAGGCGTTTGTGAAGTTTTCATTGGCATAAGTGAAACAGGAATGTTTCCCTCTCTATCCTAAGCGGACCCAGAAGTAGGCACTCCCCTTTCTTAAGTCTCCCTTCTAATACTGAACCTGTAGTCAATTCCTGATGGGTATTTAACATAATCTTGGGATTTGCAAAAGATTTAATTACACCATTACGACCTAAAGATGTTTCTCCATTTTCTAACACACTAAATTACCTGCATCACTCCTGGTTTTTTAAGCCATCAACTTGATATAGAAGAGTGACTGAAGAAGCATATATAGATTAGAGATCAGTTCTGTTGTTACGCATAGTGCAACACTTTGATAAGACTGTACAGACTGCTGTAAGAGGCTGTGCAGCTGATTCATAGCGGGAAGCTGACGGGTGTCAAATAGCGGTACATCACGGGGACCTGTTTCATTGACTCACCAGCTGTGCATGAGATTTTAGTTCTGTTTGGTGAAAAGTTATCTTACCTGCATCATGATGTTACGATATGCACATCAGTAGATAAATGTCATGCATGGCTAATTCATTTTTCTAAAGGGCATGTATTGCACGGTATGTAAATGACAGGGAGACCATATTGCATTTTGCACAACAGTTTGTTTTAAAACAGCTTGACGGTTTTTTCACATCAGATTTGCTTAGCTCTGATTTAAGATATGCATAATCAATATATTTCCTTATTAGCCTTGATTTTTACCTCCAGCCTTTTACTTGTCACACTAGAGAGTCATACATCACTGGATACATGTGCATAGAAGAGGGTGAGTACCCTGGTATGTGTATCTAAGCGTACCGTCACTTAGAAGGCCAGCAACTTACTGCTCTGTTTGCAAACTGAGTGTCATTGTGATCCAGATTAATAAGGAAGCATATTGCGTCTGACTGAAAAGAGAGAGGATCTCAGGAATCAGAGCAAGGGCCTCACAGTATGAATATTGCAATTTCACTAGCTAAATCCAGGTCAAAAATGGTCAGTAAGAACATGAATCTAAGCACCTGTCTACAGCATTCTACAGCTATTCTAGCAGCAAGCGTAACATTTTAGATGAATTAATAAAAATTCTAGTCTAGGTAGTTCTTCTGGGTTATGCTGACCTGGATCAAAGCAGCCAAAGTCCCAAATTCGTGATCATGGCTGAGAACAGTTTTGACATGCTGCACTTTATGAAGAAAACCACAATTAATGAAAATTAAGCTGCAAACCCCACCCCTCTAAATCAGTAAGAAATCATCGGAGCTGTGTCTTTCCCCATTCCTCCCACAGGAGAAAGTGGCATACTTGATATCAAAAGAGCACTTTAAACTTAGCAGGGTGGCTTTAGTCACTCATTGTTCTTTTCCACAAGCCTGTTCCTTCAAAGCGAGCAATATTGTGGCGGGTTTTTTCACCTGTTTCTTTTCCTTTTTTCCTACCTTTCTCTCTAACTTTGACTTTCCTGGCACTCCAGCACATGTGATCCTGTCCAACACTCTCCGATGTGCAAGCTGTGGACAGCAAGGCAGCTACTATCAAAGCAAACAGGCTCCCTTGCTTCACACTGTGATATTGGTTTTTCCTGGCTACAAAGTTCCCGGTGGTTTGGGAGACAGGAGCACGCATCCTGCACTCTGTGTCTCATCTTCAAAGTCATGTCTGTTGTTCCAAGAGCCTTTTAAGACATTTCCTCAAAATATTAAAAAAAAAAACCAACAAAAAAACCCCAAAACAACAACCCAAAAACAAACACCCACTTCATACCTAATGATCATGAAGTGATTGAACACAGCAAATGTGTACAAATTCCCTGTCTTATAAAAATACAATCTGGAGGAAGAGAGAAGGCTGGGTTTGTGTCCTTTGTACTTAGAGCCAAATTCTGAGCCAGGAAAGGGATTTTGGTGGGGAAATGGATTATCTCCCAGCTCCTCAGATCATCTGAAGCTGCTATTGCTCTTTCAAACACACAGTTCTGGACTTAATTATACCTTATTTCAGCTTCCTCGTCACCTTTTGGCATTGATGTAAAGTGGGAGGCAGAATTTACTACTGCTAGAGCTTATTAACATTACTGCTATTGCTCACAAAGGATAACAATGCAAATTATGTGATGGGACTCTCATGTGATATAAACCAGCATCAGTTTAGCGAAAGTCAGTAAAGGTATGACAGTTTGCGTCTGCAGAAGGGCCACTCCATTAGTCCGTTTTATGATTGCAAGTTAATGAGCTTCAGAGCCATAAACATAGCTGCATCAGTAACGTGAGCATCAGTGACAACCATCCATATCTAAGGGACACAGACCTCGGTATGGGAGAAGAAAAGACATTCAGTTTTGTTAGGGCAGAGAAATCTCCTTGGTGTAACTGAAACTTTCTCTGCCAGCCCTGAAATTTGGCAAATCCGGTTATAGCTGGGTTTTTGGGATTGTTTTTTCCCCCCCTGTATGTAGGCTATTTAAGCTTATACTGGAAATGTGAATAGCACAGTCTTTTGGCTGGTAACTAATCTAACTGAACACTGCTGCAGCATTACAGATTTCCTTTTCATGAATGACTGAAATTTTTGTTTGGAAGCAGTGGCTTGAAATGCATTTTGACCGGGAAAACATTGATCAACCTTCTTCACTGCAGGCCTGTCTTTGTCAGACCTTCACATGACCTGGGCTCATTTTAAGAAATCCTGGACTGTGCTTGCAACTTACTGTGATTTTACATGGTTCTGAGCAGAATAACTTGTGGTGATTTATTTTTTCTCCTCTCTCTCCCAAATAACGCAGTTTTCATAGAACCCTCGGGGAGTAAGGCACCCAGCTTTCCCTGAAGCCTCCCTAACTCCTTCAGGCTCCTGTGAAAATCCCAGTCCAAATTCGAAGTTCTTTCCAGGTGGAATTCTCGGAACAAGTGAAATCAACGCCAGCACTTCTTACACTTACACACCTGCAGCTCATTTTCTCATAGGAACTGCTCACCACAAATAGCAGAGAGAATGTAATTACATGTAACTTTTTCTATTATTTTTCTATTAAGGGATTCCTTAATGCAAAAAAATCCCACTTTTTTAATAACGAATGAACAGAGAGATGTCTAAGCATCAAGAGGGTTTTAATTAGAAATGCTACCTGTAAGTACATCTAAACAGTCGGTAGCAGCCATGGAACACTTCTAATTATAATCATCATTTTGTTTTTCTCTCAGGTAGCTTAGCTCATTAATTACTTTAAAAAAATCAAGTCTAGCATTCAATGCTACTGTGCAATATAAAATTCAAATTAGACTGATATCGCTACCAAAATATTATGAACTGATTTATATTAATGGTATTCCGTACACACAAATTTTGGTAAGTTATTGTCTATAAATAAATTGGATATCATAGTCCAAACTTTTTGATTCCCAAAATTTACCTGTGCATGCCAAGTCTGCACTTGTCTTTTCCAGATATTTTCTCAACTATCTTGTTTGGATTTCCATATGTATCTGCCAATGGTATGACAAACCTTTTACTGTATGGGCATGCCACTGTAAACATATAGAGTTTGGGTAACCAGGCTTCTTACTGAGTGCACTGAGTGTGATTCTAACACGCACCAATCTGCCTGCTCCTGTGGGTTTATAGATCCAAGGAATGTAGGACTGTTGGCTATAGGCTGTTTTGGGATACACACATAGAAAACAGCCTCAACAGACAAATCAGTTGACAGAAAGCAGTCTGGCCTTTGAGAGAGTGCATAGAACAAAATGGAGACATCAAAGTGACAAGGGCAAATGAAGAGTCTGTGAAAGTTCATTTTCTGAAGATGGATGTTTTCTCTAATTTCCCCTAATGGTTTACTGGGCAAACCCTAGCTACCTATCGCACACAGAAAAGCTGGAAGAACTGAGAAATACAATTGTCTGAAAGACAGCTCATCATCAGCTGGGACGTGGTCCTTGAGCAGGCAGGGGCCTGAGGCTGAAGGAGCATCTCAATGTTTCCTTCTTGCCAATGGAGTCCCTTGTAAGTGAGTATTATTATTTTCAGTGGGCAAGAGGAGCAACATGTTCTGTGACCTTGGATTAGTCCCTGCATTTTGCTGCGTATCAGTAACTTGGCTTCTGTGCCAAAAAGGGAGTTCCAGTGTCTGACGTGGCCATATTAATTTCTCTGATGGCAGTGAGAAAGTCTCTGCTCTGCTATAGCTGAAATGATTGATTTTGCCAATGCAAATAGCTTGTTCATTTTTTCTGTATTTGATCTGTACAGAGCAGCAAAATACCTTCATGTATGTGGGCTTTCAATGCCACATTCATGAGCAATAGTGCACTAGGGTATCAATAATGCTAAAGTGCTGCTCGTGGCAGGAAGCACAGTACAGCAATATCAGCCGTGGCTTTTCAAAAATGTGATGGGAAGTTTGTCAAAGTCAGTCACTAGTAGAAGAAACTCCAGATCAGGAATGAGACTGGCACTAAATTTAATCTAACTTTAGTGGTGTGGAGGGGATGAATGGCATGTTTTGCAAACAGTCCATGAAGCTTTATATTAAGTATGTATACTTCTGGGTTTTCACTTGTTTTATAATTGCTTCTGAATCCAGATGCAGTCTGTGGCAAGATACATTTTGTCACTGCAGTAAGCTCAGGATGTGACAAGTGGTACAGGATTCTTTTCCTTCCTTGAAATAAGATCCTCACATGGACAGTCTCTCATGGGGAGGAGCTTGAATTCCAAAATTGTGTTGGCTAAAGGAAGTCTGAGTTGAGCCTGCTAAAAATACAGCTCCTACTTATTTGCTTTACTTTGCTCCTTTATGCCCCATTGACTTAAATGAGGTCGCAATAGAAAACTGCTTTGAATAAGACACTGACAAAACCCACTGCTTTGAGAAAGACCCAAGCTGCTCACAAAAATGTCCTGAAAAATGGGACAGCACAAAGCTTCCTACCACTTTCCTCACTCTTATCTCTGTCTGAGTCAGCATGCTCGTGGTGGGGCCTTACAATCCCTTTGCATCTGGTTGCTTTGGAGGGTTTTGATACCTGTTGGGGATGTGAGGTGAGGCTTTCCTTTCTTGGTGGTATCACAGAGAACCATTGTTGGAGGATTTGATGTGAAGGAGTGCAGAGATGTTAAGGAGCCAAACCTTCCCTCTGAGGGTAACGATGCGCTGTCTCTTCTTTTTGCTGTGCTATATTCAGTCCAGCCTTCATGTAAATGTGTTATCTGGGTGTCTGTTTGATGAACCCATTATCTATACAGAAAGCATCTTTGCTTTCAAGTTAAATATTTTTAGAAAGCAGTGCTCCTTCTGGCACTTTACTCAAGTTCACTTAGTTCCATGAAGAAAACTAACCATGAAAAGTCACTCTACTTCAACTGACTGCATTGGAATAATTTTGTGCGAGTTTTTCTTAGAGGAGAAAGGAACGCACCACCCTCGCCCCAGCTTTAGATATGCAGTCTTTTCTCCAGCTTGGTAAATGTTTACCTACTCGTTTGTTCAACAACAGCTTATTTTCACACTGTAAACAAAGACCTTGTGTGTAACAGTGTTAATTTGACAGTGTACAGTGTTGGCAACATCCCACTAATATGTGGTGGTACTTCTTAAAAGGTGTATTGAGCAGCAAAGCTGTATTAAGCTTAATAAGAAGGATGCAGCAATAACATCCACTGACTCACTGGGTGGATGCAGGTCAGAATCGCTTGACTCAGAGTCCTCTGACTCTGTTTGCAAACATCAGTAAATCATATACAGGTGATGTACTGAGTAGGTTTGAGCACTGAAGTGTCTAAAAGGAGCACTTGGCTCTTTGGTATTTCTGTTCCGATGTATAAGCCATAGGACAACTGGAAAAATCTGTTCTTGTAAGTACAAAAATCAAAGTACCGATTTGGTTAGGTTTACCTGAGCATATGCTTAAATAGAATGCTTCAGAGATATCGGTATTTTGTAAGTTTAGCTTATTGCTCTGCAATTTAAGTTTTCAACTAAGTCACTGTGGTATCAGAGACCTCTCACTGAACCCACGGCTTACTGTCAAATTCAGCTGGAATCTATGTTTCTTGGAAAACCAGAAGAATTTACGTGGGAGATGGAGTGCTTGCTCTTGAATAAACCAGGGTAAGAATTACAACTAAGGCTGAAACTTAAAGAGAAATGAGGACTCGGGCTTGGAGCAAGAATGTTCTGAGCTATTTTCTCTTTTCAAGTGCTTGAAATAAGTATCATATTACAGAGGGAAAGTTATTATTGTAAACTTCTTCCAATTCCATATATATAATAGATATGTCATGGAGGAGATAAACTGTATTTAATTTTATTTTATAGTTCTAGTTCTGTGTTGCTA
>VXBL01006671.1:2842170-2892103 GCA_013400195.1 Aramus guarauna | reverse complement strand
GGGGGAGCGGCACAAAGGGCTGTTTCTCAAGTCCTTTAGTCTTTAAAAATGTCAAAATCTGTTACAGTGCTGTGTAGCATGTACAATTTTTCTCTCTGTTATCCAGAAGTGATTGTGTTGTGAAATGCTGAAAGCTTAGGAGCTTCGGAATAACTGGAGGTAGTTTAAGAAGTATGAAGAAGTACTGAAGTATGTTGTGTCTTAGAGGATTTTATTTGCAACAATGAAGTTGATAAATTCTGTCATTCATTTGCAAATTATATACCTAGTAAGCAGCTGGATTGCACCCAAAGAAGTGAAATGTTGCTCTCTTCTACTCAGGACCATGCATCACATAGCAGTAGCTTAAAAAGCAGCTGCTAAATTTGGCATCTTACGTCAGCAAGAAGCAGCTTCTCTGCACTAGACTGTCTGGTGCCTTTGCACATCACTGCCTTCTACTGGAAGGCATCAGAGCATCACAGCTGTCTCAGAACTGCAGCCAAAAGCTAAAGGGTCTTTTCCAAGTGTTTAGATGTCTGTGATTTAGTAATTAGAAGAACAGGGATCCATATCTGGTTTTGCTGCCAACACAAAGTTCAGCAGTTCAAAGTTCATCAACAGATGAAATATCTTTTCATGTTAATAAGAGTTTTGTGATAAATGTTAGTGCATTGAGGTTTTACCTCAAAATGTCTTTATTGACAACTCCACAGTCTGAAAGGCTATGGGGTTGTATTATAAATATTAATTTGGTTATATGCCGGTGGGACTTAGCACAGACCCAGCATATGTCATTCTTCATGGGTTTTACGTTCAGCAAGAATGTACGCTGTCAGAAGACATTTATACAGCACATGTCATGTCCTGGTAATGGCCAACTCACTTTAACTTTAATTGTATATGAGTTTTACTTGACAAAAACTGCAGTTTTGAATCGACTTTGAATTGTCATTTCCCCTGAATTGCTCAAACCCCTCCTTCACCCCCCATGAAATATACTGGAATGATTAAAATAACTGCCTGGACACAGCCGTTCATAAAATGTTAAGGAAATCAGATTAAATCAGACCCTTTATAGTTTAAACATTGTTATTACCCTGTTGAAACCGTGGTACAAAGCTGTGGATTCCAGATCTCCTCCAGGGAGGGGTTGTGGTAGAGCTGAAACCTACACACTGGTGGAGACCAGCCTACGGAAAGATGGGTAAGGTCTCTTCATGTTTATCTGTACTTTGCTCTACACTGATGTCTTCATGCTAGAAACAATTTTTAGAAGGTAGAAAACCCAAACATCTTGGCATATTCTGAAACAGAAAGCTGAATCATTGTATTAATGTATTGATTATGTACGTTTTGTAACACAAGGTTATCTAACAGGACATTATCAAAGATATTTGGGACTTTAGCCATGAATGAGAACATGCATCTGAATTGTTAGCATTCTTTGTGATACATGTAATGTCTCTGCAGTCCTCCTGCTCAGTCATTTCTACCGTTTGTTCTCTTCTCTTGCTGGACCAATAACACAGCAATTGGCATAAAGTCGTTTTCCCGTTACTGTATTGACATTTTCCTTTTTCTGGCTTAAAACTGTCCCCAAACTGTGACTGTAATTTCTGGCCTGCCTGAAGGGAAAATTACTCCGTATTCACCTGTGGACATCACTTGGCATTTTAGGCACATGGTGGTAGAACTGGAGGTGCCCAGGGAACGTACCTCCAGGGGCTGGGTGGGATGGGCAGGTCGCTCCACTATGGTCTCCTGGTACGAGTGTGGCTGTATGGTGAGGCTTGGGGGAGGAGAGGATTAAACAGGATTTCCTCCTGGTGAGGATCATTGCCTCTTCTTTCTTTTGGGGGGCGGGGGACACGACACGACACATGACACATGACACACAAGGGAAGAAGCGCCAGTGATATATTTATGGATTATCTTACTTTGGGGATTTTTGTGGGATGGCCTTAGCACCCTTAGAGACTGCTATTACTGAATCACAGTCTTCTGGAATTTCTATTTCAACTCCTTAAAATGCACTAAGCTCTCACTGGAGTATCAGTTACTAACCTTCAGTTATTTATATGCCAGTAACCTGTCCCCTTTTTGTCACTGCTTTTCCATACGGCACATATCCATTTCATTCAACCTGACTATCTAGGACAAGCAATGTGTCCACTTCATCATTTTTATTGCTCTCTTCAGTAGCTCCTCTGGTTTATCAATGTACCTTCTACAGAGGAGAGCCCTAAAATATATATACTACATCAACCTTGAGATGAGTTTGTGTAACTGGGAATTAATCACCTCCATGGTCTAATCCACTCCCTTCAAGTGCTGAATATCTTCTGCTACGTGCTAACGCTCCCAATTCTACCAAGTCACTGTGAGTAAAAAGGTCTCAACTCACAAAATGGATTCTCCTGTGTGTAGAATAACATAGCTTATGCTTTCTGTATGGAAGGATTGTGCTGCTCACTCCTTTTCAATATTTCTATTAGTGTCCTCCTGTTGCCATACTTCCCTCTGAGATTTTCCTCTGATTGACGTTCTTTATCTTTCTGTTTGTAGAATTTTGTTTCCATTATTATTTCCTGTTCCTGGAAAAAAACTGCCTAAAATAGAAATTGCCCTTGATTTCTGCCCATCATTTAAAATGTATTTCCTGTAAGCTTACTATCTGTTCTCTGTTGTAAGTGTGGCAATTTCCAGAGCCTATCCAATTATTCTCTGTAGATAAACCCTAATTTGACTGGGACAATAGTGAATAAGATACCACACCGTGAATATGGTTATTGCTTTCATCAGCTGTGTTATCTAACAAAGCAGACAGAAACATGTCAGACAACTGTATGTGCTAAGCACTCGGAAAGATAAGTAGAGCGTGATTCACCACCACCAGATGACAAAGGTTAGCCTAGCAAAAAGGAAAAAGCTTTAACCTCCTTCTGCCAGAGATCAGAAGAAAAAGTAGTCCTTTGCTGTGTGTGACCAGAGCAAGAGTTTGTGTGTTACTTCCCTGCATTATGTGGATCTCTTGTCGTCATGCTTTTATGGGTGCTTTGCTGTTTCATGAGAGAGATGTCCTCTGTCTTCCAAACTTATAGCAGCACTTCAATATGGATCTTATTTTTTAAAGGGACTTAAAGTTCTGTCCTACAGATCCTGATAAAAAACCTATGCATGTGCACATAGATGCACAGTGAGGCTGAATGACTGAGTACGCCCAGCTTTCATGTTCAGAGAATATACAACTGGAACCCAAAATTCTGCACGTACCCTTTCCACAACTTGCATTGCCCCTCCAAAAAATTAGTTGCAGTGACCCAGAAACTAGGGGAGAGGAGGAGGAAAGGAGACATGGCAGGTAAACAAAAGAGCTTTTAAAAAAAGCTTTGAGCTGCAGTACTAATGTCACAACATTGCATCAATACGTGATTTCATCTAAGGTGCCGCAATGATATATAATATCACAACAACGTGCAGCGACGAGTCTGGTAATCTTTGTAACGGACTTTGATCGTGAAGTGACTGGCTGCCCGGCAGAGCTGGGGCTCACTGAACTGATTAATTTATTTCTAGGAAGGTTATGACTTGATTTCTGTAATCCTTTCTGACTTTTAGTTTGTAGAGGAAATAACAGTTTAGGTTCTAACCCAATCACGAGGATACTCCTTTTAGATTGGACTCTTATCAGGCTATTCCACTTCATGTCACTAAATAAGATGATTGGGAAACAAAGCAGCATGTCATAAATTGTCTCTGGTTCTTTGACAATATAAGTTTTATTCGTCTGTGCTTAAATACAGTTCTGAACCATAACTTTAACCGGGAGACGTGGGAATATTATCAGGGAATGATTCATAGCATTAGATATTACCCTCTTCTTGCAAAGCATCTTCTCTGTTACACTGCTGAGTTTTTTTCTTTTTTCATTTGTTGCATTAATGTGAGTTGTACGCAGAGTTCCAGAGGCAATGTATTGCATGCAGGAGTTGTTATAGAACATTAAGTCCATCTCATAATTAAATGCTCTATCTATTTTCTTGTAAACAATAAAACCATAAAAGAGGTAGTAGAAAAAAAATGATGTCCCGAGCGTAATGGTTTATACAAAATATGGCCAAAAGATCACAGCGTTACAGCATGTTGGAAGTGCCAAGTCCTTTGGCTTTGTCCTTAACCCAGCAGAGTAAAGTTAGTATCATCCATGGGCTTTTGAACATAACAGATCGTCTCTTCATGGGTTTTGAGCATTGCATGGCAAGGATTCCCCAGCTAATGAAAGAAAGAATACATTCCTCCGGATACAGAAGTACTTTAAAAAGGGAGTTTTGTAATCAATTTAAAAGCTAGATGTGAATTAGTATTAGATTTTCCTTATGTTTAATTAAGTCTAATTAAACAATGCAGACATCTTCCTGTCACCTGTGGTGTGATTATGTTAAATATTTAATGCTTGTGAAGGATTAGACTGCACATCTAATCTATATCTAGCAATCTGTTCTCTCTCTGGAGTATTTTTTATTTAGTTCTGCTTTTGTATAATGAGTTGCATTTCAAAGGAAATTGTTAAATACTTTGGTGGGAAGGGGGACATGTCATGCTGTACTGTTTGGAGAGGAGAATATTGCTAACTAGGCATGCAATGTGGAGGCTGCACGGCCAAGATGGTGTGGCAGGGATAGTATGCTCTGCGTTTCTGCAAGGAGAAGGAAACAAAATCAAACCTTTCTTTTTGTTTTAGGAGCTCCAGTTTACCCCTCTTCCACAGCATAGCCAAATGATTAAGGACTTTGAAAATCAGAACACAGGGTTCACATTGAAAATATCCCTTGCAGCATGCACACATTTCAAGGTTGCACATTTCTTAGACTTGTTTTCCCAAGGGGCTGTCAACTGTGTAATAGAAAAATGTATTTGTACATCTCTCCCCTTCTGAGCCCCCCTCCTCCTTCCCAATCTTTGCACTGCCTCTGAAACACAAGAAAGCATTTGTATATATCTGGTCACCTCTTGGGATGAACCCCGTTAGAGGAGAGGCCAAGGACGTGTTTCTGGGAGCAATTGCTTTAAAAGATGGGTGTTTGCATCTGGTCCTCATAGTCATTTTCTATAACAAAACCAGTGGAAAAAAAATATTCAGCTATTCATCAAAAATGGGTTAAATATATTCTTATTCATGCTATAAAAAGCACATAAAAATACTTCCCTGGCAGTTTATTTGCATTAGCCATTATTTGCATCTAAGGACAAAAGACAAATTCACATAATTATTTTTCAATTGGTTGGGTCTGTGTCTGTGTAATCATTTTTTCACAGTGTATGAAGCCCTTTCTCAATAGACCATAACAGTAATAGCTATTTCTTATTTACAACTTGAGGAGAAGATCCAGCAACCAGATTTTATTATGCAGGGTGAACTTTTCAAAATTAAATTAGCAGAGCTAACGTGGTGGCCCATAGTAAACTAATTAGTTGTTAGACTGTTGGCAGAGATAGTATCAACTCTTTCAGACTTCCTAACAAACATCCTTAAAAATTACAAGCAAAGGTTTTCTATTGCATTTTGGTTAAGCATGAAAATATGCATCCTCTTTAGTCAAAATGAGAAGGTAATGTCATAAGCAGCAGCTCAGGGGCAGAGAAAATACCCCCAAAGCACGCTGATCAAAAGCAAAGCCCAGTCAGATGGATAAGAGGTTTTCATTACTACAGCTTAAGTGGCTTGAACATTGGTAGCTTTACGCTCTCTAGATAAGCCCACGTGTTTTGATCTACAAAACCGGTGTAACGTTCAAGGGGGCTTTATGAAATGGAGCTCAGTAGAGTAACCTGAGTCAAACATTAATACTCAACAAAGGAACGCACCCACACTCTGGTGCTGGGGGGGGGCTGTGACTCCAGTAACGTCTTCCTGGCACCCGTTGGGAGGCTACAGCATGTATATTCAGCAGCCTAACTGGCTTTTCAGAAGTAACTTTGCACTTATGTAAAATTAATAGGTTATTCATTATGAAATCCATGCAGCATCTTATTAAAAGTGCTCTGTCATTGAAAGTAGAAGGTGGAGGCTTTTTAAACTGGGGTTTTGTTGCCCTCTAGTGAATGAGGTCAGCATTATGCATGTGAAATTATTTTGATCACTGCATAATGAATGTGTTCTGAATTAGTACAAAAGTGCAGCCAAATTGCATCCTGTTCCCACTTGAATTAGTTAACCTACAGATACTGTTTCTTACAATGTGTTGCTTCCTCGCCTGAGCATTTTTTTTTTTTTCCCCCGGCAATGAGAATGCATGATTGTGTGGGTATCATGATAAGGCAAGGTAGCCAGAGACAAGGAATAAATCAACTAAATGGATCTGCAGCACAGTAGCTTTAATACATTGGTATATACTTAATATGTCTCCTGAAAAGAATGTCTAATTACACTGTCATGGCACAAAATGCATTTTCAATAGTGATAAATTATGCCATCATTTACTTTCTGAGAACATGCTGAGATTTATGAAAGATTACTGCAAAATTATCATTCTGGGATAAAAAAAGCCAAATGCAGTTATCATTGGCATCAGGAAAGAAAGAAAGGAGAAAAAGAAAACCCTTTCAATAGTGAAAAGGCTAGTAGAATTGATAAAATGTTATGCAGTATGAAAATATGCTACTATGGAATGAAATTCAGCTTTACATTGTGCTCTTATTCTGACTTTGTTACCTGCTAGGGCATATTTTTCAGGCTTAGAGGAGGAGGAGGAGGTTGTCCCAATCCTGTCTATAGCTGGAAGCCACAGGGCCTACTTCTTCAATGACTAGAACTTGGCATTTTTGCTTATCTGGTATAAAACCAATGTGAAGTAGTATTGAGCCGCAGAACAGCACATTAGAAAATATGAGTATATTCTTGGTGGCCTTTACTCAGAACAGCCACCAGCTCAACATGAACTGATCTAGAGTGCACCTGTAGAGGCGGCTGCTATTGAACATGCATTTGTTACATGTGACTTGAAATCCCTATTCTAAAAGTTTTCCATTTTTTAATTCTTCATTCCTCACTTATTTTTTAAAGAAATCTACAGAACTGATGTCATTTTGTGGCACCCTGTACCGCCATTGCCATAGCCTACATTACGCACTCCAGCCGGTGTATGTGGATTCACTCCTACCTGCAGGCTCAGTAGTGGGTCATCATGAACCTCATCTACTCCATCAGCTCCTTCACTTTCAGAAAGAGGAGCAACTCTTCCCTGCAGGGTGTAATCCCTTGTGCTTTTTTCTGCATCACATACAATCCAAAAATAAGGAAATCATTTTCTTCCTCACACACATCCTTCTGCCAGTTCCCTTCTGAGCTGATGCTTCCTTCACTCAAGGGTATCTATTATGGACTTGAATCAGAATCCATTTTTTTTAATAGGATTTTTCTTCTGTTGATTCTAATGGGATTGAGAACGAGATTTATATTTTCCCAGTAAAGGCACTGCAGTCCTCTACATGATTAGAGAATACAGAATTGAAACAACAGCTATTAAGGATGAAGGTAGCCCACAATGGAATGGGACTGGGTAACCTGTTGAGGTCAATTAGGGGTTCAGATAATGTTCAGAGGATGACAACCAAGTCCTTTATTGACCACTGGGGGAGAAAAACGCAACTTAGAAGCAAGGAGATAAATAAAATGTTACGGTGTTTGCTGCATTCTATGAAAAACAGAGGGTGGGTAAAGATCAATATTCTCCAAACAGAAAGGACAAAGTTAAGGGGAAAAGTATTGCTTTCCAAGGCACTGAGGTGTATATAAAACAGGGGCACAAATTCTGAATTTTCCACACAGCTCAGGCTTTGCTTTCAGCCTGGCGAAAGCGAGGTGGACTCCCCAAGTTACTCCCAGTTTCCTGTGCAAAACAATGGTGATCTGACCAGAAATTTTACCTGAACACATAATTCAGGGTTCTGTCACGGCATCTACAAAAAAGTGCAATCTGATTTTTTGAGAGTGCATGGTGGGTTCCTAGTTTTAATGTCGGTTGGTTTTTTTTAATTACTGACTGCTTAGACTGCTCCTAACAGACTGGATGGGGCAGTTGGGAGAAATGGGAGACTTGATCAAAATTCTTATTCAGAATAAGTCAAATACACTTAGTGCCACGCAGCACTGCCCAAGCAATCTCACTGAATTAAAAAGGCCTTCCAGATTAAACATGATATCACTGAGCATAATGATAATAGATGGCATAAGTAAGTAATCCATTTACTAAAATTTTATTTCTTAAAGAAATAAAATACAAATATAAGTCCTAAGTGTATGAGATGCTTGTTAAATGTCCCGAAGCTAATGCAAACCGCAAGGCAACCTGTTTTTCAGTAAAGAGTTGCCTTCATTGTCTGCTGCTGTACGAGAGATTTCCAGCAAATCCTCTGTGGTCCCATTCCAATTTTCCACCTCTTGGCTGTTTTTATTTGCTCAGCTATTCACTGTAACAGCATTTTCAGTACTGTCACATGATAAGAGCAGTTACAGTAATATATGGTATGCAGTTCATAGCCAATAATGTCACTACCTCTGTTTGTTCTGCAGTATATGTGATCTAAAACCAGAAATGTAAAATAAAAATGCATATATTATTGACTGAGCTGTTAGAACATGAGAACGGTTTCTGATCTTTGCTGTACTAATGTGGGTGTGAGGCGACAGTATTGACTTTGGTGCAATTCGATGACATTTTGTAAAGCGTAACAGTTTAGTTCAGGCACATTTTATTGGCTTTGCTGGATGTATGCAGCATATTCTCATAACCTGTAGCACCTAGCACTGAATTGCCTTTCAACATTTTAGCTCTATTTTAGCTGCTACAAAACTTTTTCTTATGAACAAACGTGATTGGCAGTTGTTTTCATTAATCTAAGTTAGCAAAGAGAAATCAATCTCTTTTTCTGAGCAACCTCTTAATTTTTTAGGAAGTTTTTCCCTCTAGTCATTAGCAAGTACTCTTGGCCATAAAATTAACAGCTTTAGTATATTTTATAAAGACACTTACATTCATCTTCTTCATGCTTTACACTTGTTTCCTAACATTTTTTAATCACATGGTGAATGTTTTTTTAAATATTGCTGGCTTCCTGTCTGAGTCTACATACTCTCTGGAAAATGCTATGAACAGAGAGGATGCCATAGAAAAGTACTACTTGCTGTTTGTGAGGTTTAACATTATGCTTAAATTAAAAAATATTATTGCAAATATTACAGTGAAGGTTGAAAGCGTTTCCTAAATACACGGCAACTACTTCAGGGGATTGTTGTTGTTAACAAAATGGCAGGAACAACAGATCCACTGTTATTTTTTTGCTTTCCCTTCTCTATGTGTTTATTGAATACAGAGGTGATAATTGCTTTGGTTTGTTCACAGCTGGTACTAGATGAGAAGTTTTATTTTCATTAGACATGTAGACCGCTGACATACTTGCTCAACTTCTCCAGTTCCATCAGATATAGTCTCAGCTGATTTTTGTACCTTTAAAATGAAGCCTACATTTGGTCCCACTGGGCATATCAGGTATTTTTGTAATTGAAACCCATTAATAAAAATTTCTTTTGATGGAAAGAGGTATTTTAAGAGTTGGGTATTTTCCCCCTCTATTCATTAAGGAAAGCACAAGTGGACCAAATTTCAGAGTCCAAGATCCATGGGGACAGGAGAAGTGATCTATCCCACCAGTCGCTGAAGCTCTTCACTGCAGGAACCTGTGTGTCATGAGGGGAGAGCACCTCTATGACCACAACATTAGACGAGGTCTTTACACTATGGGCTTTTTTAACATTTCTGGACAATCATAGCTTTAAAACATAAAGCAATCCTGAATGCTTCCACACTCACTAATCTTCACTTTCAGTTCATTTAAAAATGATTTTTCATTTTCTTTATTGAATGATATTTATTAAATTGAATACAATTTATGCAGAACAAATATTAGCTGTAGCACAAAATGACCTACTGAGCTTAAAGTCTGCAAGAAAAAAAGGAAAACAGTTATGCTAATAACATCCAGCTTCACTTACAACACATCTGCAACATGAATCGCTAGAAAAACTGCTTGTTTCTATTACTGAATGGACTTAAAACAGGACATTACCAATCAAAGAGAGATAATTTATGCATGTGTGTTTGCAAATGGCTTTCAATACAATGAGTAATTAAGGAGGTTGTATCTCATCATGTTGTTTCCAACACCCACGTAGCACTTATTTTCAACCCTAGCTCAAAAGTGTCATCTCATCATGGTGGACTTGGCAGTGCTGGGTTAACAGTTGGACTTGTTGATCTTAAAGGTCTTTTCCAACCTAAATGATTCTATGATCATTAGTGAACTTTTGCATCCTGGTTGCTGTAGAGCTTTCATGGTTTTCTGCATGAAGTCTGAATGACCTGCAGACTATTCTCCATCTTCGGCTGGTGGGAATTATAGAGTAAGAATTTGGAGTTGCTTAATCCATTCAGACATTATGGTCCTGATTAACGTTGTGCCTTCTCATCATGCAGCTATATAGCCTGCTGAAATTTTGTCATTGCAGAACTGAAGTAAGCAGATCTAATCTGATGTTTCAGAGTAAAATTTAGTTTTGAATTGCTGCATGCAGATTTGGTAGAAGTTGATGCAAAACGGTTTTAAGCAGATGGAGATTCAAGATTAACTATGTAGAGTCAAAGAATAAAGCACAGCATTTGATTGCAACTATGGTTATGCCTTTGAGAAGGAGAACAGATTTTGTGCTTTCCTAGGTTAGCGGGATTGCTCTGATTGGAATCAGTGCAACTTGGAGGCAAAATTTTGCCAAACATTGAATTATTTTGATTGCAAAGAGACAATATTTGGATTTTCACACACGCACCCCAGCCCTGAGAACGCTTTTTCTGGGAGGCTATGGGGAAGATTGTCATTGATAAAAAAGAATAATGTTCAAGGACTTAATTTTTTAAGAATACCTGCAAATTTGAGAGTAAAAAATAATTACCTTCCTTGCTGTAACATTCACACATTTTCTCAGTCGAGGTGGCTCTGATCTCCAGTTAGATTCTTTAGAAACTGTAGTAGTACAAATAAAGAAAATGGATGTTTGCTGTCATCTCTTAAAATCTCCAACACTTCCTTCATTAAACTCCATGCAAAATCTGAAATGTTGGTTCATGCGTAGGTCCTGTCCTTTCCTTTCTGCAGTATTTTTCACTCCTCTTTTCTATTTGTTCTTCCTTCTTATTAGTGATTCTGAGGATATTTTGTACCTTGTGCACATTTTTTCTTATTAAAAATATAGAAGTAAATATTGCTCTTAGCTGTTTTGGAGTAAATCCAGAATTAACTTAATGCTGTCATGGATCTTCCTTCATTTTTGTAGTGCTATATATCAGTGCTGTGAGCCAGAGTCCCTGCATAACGTAAAATTTAGATTCCAGACAACAAAAATATTTCAGTGAAATGTTTTTCCATTTTTTCTCATTAATCAAAATAACATGTTTCACAGAAACACAAGCTCTGATCATTCTCTTTGTGAAAAACTGAAAATGGATTATCTTGTTATAAAATGTAAATCTCTGGAACCTGAATGACACATTTCAACTACCCACAAATCAGATTCTCTTTCCCAATAAACTTCTTTTCTGGTTTTGTTTTGTTTCATTATAAAAACCTAAAGCCTGTCAAAATCTCAGAATGACACATACAACAGAAAATCAGATTGCTGCCCACCTCTATTAGTTTCTATAATAGTCTTCAACTACAAGGAGAAAAAATGAAGCATTAGGAACAAAACTGTTTCAATGACAAGATGCATCTGAACTTCTTATTTTCTGACAAATAAGAAGAATATCTTTACTTTTGCCTTTGCTGCTTTCCAGTTTTCTGACAGTTATTTCTCTGCCTTCTTCAGCGCCAGCAGAAATGAAAATATAAACCTTGATTTAAAAACTGCAAATACTTTTCTGTGGCTATGTGAGTGTGCACACACATGCCAGGTCCATTTTTTGTATGGTGCCAATTAAAACCATACTGGTATCAAGGCTTACGTTTCTATCTGACCGTGCCTTGATCCATATTTATAACAAGAAGGTGTGCATTTTTCAGGAGCACTTTTTACTCCCTCAGAGAAGTAGTGGGTTGGTGTGTGCCTTACTTGACAGATAAGGGTGGTACTCACTCGAATAGGATCATCAAAACCAACATACTTTGACAGAACAGGCTTCATAAATAATGTGCATCAGTTTTTACTCTGTCAATGTAAATGCATATCCTCCAGTACTGGTTTCCACTTGTTTCATCTGGAATGTCTGAGAATAATGAATAAATCATAGTCCTGTATACATGTATGTATGCATATGTATGTGTGTACATTTATACATAATTCATGCCATAAATATCTATTTGGGTCTGGCGCAGAGATCATATACAAAAGTGGAGGTGAGCTATGCAGGCACTGGTCTTTGCTTGACCTAAATGATTCATCGAGATTCAGAATGCTGCGGATTATTTCATTTTGCAGGAAAATAGATGAATGCTGATTATGTTAATGCAGTCCTTTGCTTTTTGTTTGGTTTTGTGGGGTTGTAGTTTGGTTTTGGGTTTTTTTGTTGTTGGAGTTTTTTTGTTTTGTTTTGTTTTTTCACAAAGAACATGCAGCATTCATGATCACCACTGGAAAGTTCTTCTGCTTATCACTCCTGGCTGCTTCCAGTCATTAATTGGCCCCAAACTGCTCATTAAGTTTTTTCTTAGCCTGCCAGTTCTTCTAAGCTGTATGTGGTGCTTCCTTCTGCCTTCTCTCTTTGGTTCTCTTGTCACATAAATCTTCATAAACAAGAGTCATTGCCTTTCCTTCCACGTGTCTTTGTTTAAAAGAGTGGCACTAGCCAGGGTCTTGATTTTGTTTCAAGTTTCTGGCTCCATACAGGGGCATAAATTGTTGACATATCCCCTTTTATTTACAAAATACATTTGAAGAACACAAACAAAACAAGAGACATATTTTGCTTGGAGCTCCAGTTATTGGGCAGTTTTTACACCACCTTACTTCGGTGACATTTAACGTACATGTGATTTAGTACACAAAATCGAAAACTTCACCATATGATTTAGCCTCTCTACTTACCACATCCTCATACGGCCTTCAGCCTTCCCTCTCTGTTCCGTCTTTCTTCTCTCCACAGGATAAGAGACGGTCTTTGTTTTATAAATCACTGTGCAAATCCCCATTGTTAATTTGCAAACTATAATTTATAGTGTTGCAACACTTCAGTACTGAAGCACCTGAAAAAAAAAGCTGCCTAGAATATATGCAATGTTGTCTGGAAATTAGCCCACAGGATTTTGGGGGATGGACTCCAGTTTTCTGTGTCATTTACAGGAAAATAAGGTAATTTAGATCTCACTGATGTATAATTAGTACCTTAGGAGTAATATCTTCATTGAACAAGAAGAAAGGAATGGAAAAGGATCCTCAGGAGGAAGGTCTCTGACCGGAGCTGTTGGCACCAGCACTAGATGCTATTGGATTTTAGCAGATATGACACACGAATAGAGACACTCGTCCCACAGTACGGGAACTGCCTGTGTGCTGGGGCTCCCAATACACTAATTACTCTGTTTAACACAAAGACATTTGTGAAATAGTTTTTGGAAAGAAAAGCTGAGCCATGTAATCTATATGCTGTGGGATTCCAACTAATGCTGAGTCCCGGACCAAATGCCCTCCACATGAGAATGAAATGGCAAATGACTTTTCTACTTTGTTCTTTCTTCATTATTTTTGAAGTGCAGGCTGTGGTCTGTTGAAGATTTTCAGTTTACCTTTTTCTTCCCAAAATATGGACCAGTTCATGATACTCAGAAAGTGCCAAGTCCAACACGACTTTAGTGTATTCTAGGACATTTTTTGCCTTTCAAATTAAACCTGATTATTTCCAGGTATTGTACACTTCTGATGACTTAGAGCTGGTAAGGAAGATTTTTTTGTTTAAATGTGCTCAAATACATTGTAAGGGAAGATAGAGGCAGTGCATTTCTCAAAGATGGCTTTAAATTTCCACTCAGGCACCAAAGAAGGGCTTAAATTTTCAGCAGGGTTGAAGACCTGCTAAGGTTTTGACAACTAGGCTGTATCTGGATGAGCAGGTCTTTACAGAAACATGACCCTCCTGCAGGTGTTGACTGGAAGCTAAATTCTTTAAAAAAAAAAATTGTCAGTCATGGTTGCTAGGAGCTTTGTCTGAACCCTGGGAATTGGAGGGCTTTTTCTACCCACGCCTGCAGAGGCACAGTAGATCACCGCGGGGTCAGCATGCCCTGCAGTCACAGCATGTACACTCCTGACCTGGTGCGTTCACCTGCCACCTCTAAGCTGTCCCAAATCCCTAAGTTAGCAAGTTTATATACCTTTAAATTAGTCTGTAGTTGCATACATCTGACACAAGTTTAGGCTGTCCGGCTGACTGTGGTTTGCAAAATAATGTATGGAAAGTTGTGCAGATAACAAGAAAGACAAATCTCTTTCAAATGATTCCTAACGTCACCTTTTGCCTAAAGAGAGTTTGTGTTGTTATTAACTGACTACTAATGTCACTGCCTGGCCTTCTCTAATGGTACTTGCCATTAGTCAGGACTGTTAAGCCCAGCCACGTGTTTGTATCTTTGTCAGCCCTGGCTGACTATAAATATCGTCGTTGTATATTGCCATTGAAGGCTGTGTAAATCATTGCACGGGTCAGTCAGTTGTGAGAGCTGTTTGCTCTGAAATCCAGCGCTCAGTGTGGCTTTCAAAGGGCACGTGCAAGTTAAAGCAGGGTAAACAGAAAAAATCTGCACCAAGAACAGCAGTGAGTTTCAATGGTGTGCTGCTCTATGAAGAAAAGGATCCACTGCTGGATCTGGGGCTCAGTATGGTTGGCTGGTGTTTTCCCATGTACCTGTGACCTTGTGATCACATTTCTAGAGCTCTGTCTGCTTTAGGCAATTGCCACGTTCTCCCTCGAGCACAGGGCTGAAGGGAAGCCATGCTCAAACCCAAAGGCATTTCATTACCACCACATCTAGCCTCTCATCCGAGTCAGGAATATGATTAATCCAAATTATGCAACTGATTAGCAAGTTGTATGTTTAAATGAAAAACCTTAGATTGAAAATATGAAAGGGGCTTCGTTTGACATTTGAACATCCCAGCGTGAAGCAGCTCAGCAGGACGTTCCACCTAGCGTGGGCCGTTGATGGTTGGTGGAGATCAGAGCAATTGCTGCAGAACAGAGCGGTGGCTTGGTTTGCTGTTTGGGCTGGCGATAAGAGGCACTGAGGGGTTTTGATGGAAGGTTTGCGTTTCCCAGTCAGCTCTGGGCAAGCAGTGCTCTGGTCGGGAAAAGGAAAAACTCATTTCTAATTGAATGTAGCATTACAGGGAGAGAAACAAGAGGAAGAGAACAATACTTCTGGGACACTAAATCCTCCCTCTGCTTTCTTTTGCACAAACCACCCTGGTTTCAGGTATCAAAGAGTGAACGTGGCACAGGCTGACTGGGTTACACTGGCTCTAGACCTGCTGTGCAGCACGAGCAACTCTGCTTTCAGCCCGTGCCCAAGAAGGTCCAAATGCAGAGCTGGTGGGTGCTGAACGTGCGGCGACTTCCTCCCAGACTACATGTGCTTAGATAAACTGCAGTTAACGTAGGTAAGCTGCCCAGAATTCATCGGCAGCATTTCAGAGAGGGGATTTGGCTGGGACTTGTTGGTTTTCCTGTTTCCTTGTTTTTCACTTTTGAAGGAGGAAAAGTAGGTTTAAGTTATGGTCAGAAACTTGGCAAGTTTAGAATTGTTTGACAAATCCAATACATTGCTTGCAAAGTTTGTGAAACATCAAACTGCAAGAGGTTGGAACATCTACAGTAACAAGTAAGAAGCAAATCATGACAGACTGAGTGACGAGGGTGTTAAATAAAGTCACAACAAAACCTGTCACAGGTTTTCTGATAAGCTTTGGAAGAACACCTGACAAGTCACATGAATAGCAGCAGTTATTGTTTGATTGCATTAGCGCTTTGAATGCAAAGGGCTATTATTTTGCCTTACTGCCTTAGTAAGAAACAGTGTTTCGGTCACCATGCTCTAGTTTGTGAAAGTTGCTGAGCAATTTTTTTTCATATTAATTTATGATGCCCCTTTTCTATGGGGAGATGATTTTATATTGACAAAGTGCAGTAACACTCAAGAACTCCTAATATTTAATGGATGGAGAACGTCATGAATTCATATCCATGCTGGGGCAAATATTACAGCATATATGCCAGAGATGGATGGCACTTGTGTTATGCCATGCTGCTAAGGAAGACAGTAAATCATAAGATGTTACTTCTCACCTTGCTGAAGTTGTAAAGTGGATATAAAATTTCTTTACATTGAAAGATCCAATCAGGGGTAGGGGAGGTCAGGTCACACAGAGCTGGGCTTCCCAAAAGCTTGAATTGCCTCTCCAGGGTAATTGAGATATCTTTTGAGACATGGAGAACAAAGTTTTTGCAGTGGAAATCAATAAATACCTGGCTGTCCATCACTGCCTCTTTGCATTGTCATAACGAAGTTTCCTCTTGACATCTGATTTAAAAAAAAAAAAAAAAAGAGATTGCGTTGCCACTTCTGTGAATCCAGGTTTTTGTATCGCTCTTACTGCAGGTCAGGCCCACAGGTCAGAACTGGTTGGGCAGGGCATGGGAAACCCCACGAAATCTCGCTGGGGGAGCACTGCAGGTTCGGGGGCTGTATGGGCTTGGTTTTTCCTTTCCTGTGCTCCCTTCTATTACCTCCTCCTGCTGTAAGATTTGACAGGCAAACCTTAGGCAGCAGCTACTTTTCAGGAGGCTGCCCAGCACATTTCAGTGAGTGGGAAGGGGAATATCTGAGCACGGCGTGGCTTGGCCCCTTCGCCTCCCAGCCTAGGGAAGAGCAGTCTTTGCCGGCAGTTGCTTCTAAATGGAACTGCTTTGCTCCGGGGGAACTCGCCGCTCCCTGAAGTCCTCAGAGCTGGTAAATAGCAAAGCCATATTTATGGTATTTGGCAAAACTGGAGCGGGCTTAAGTGTAAAGGCCAATTAAGTGTACAGAGCAGAGAGGAACAAAATGTTAGGGACAAACAAGCTTGTGGTAGCTGGAGAAGTTGTCACACTTGAAAAGGGAATGATGGACAGGATTTTATTAGGAGGTGGGTTGTTGGATGGGGTTGACTATCTCTCCAGCCAAAATCTTTAATTTTTACTTTTGTTGCTTAATTTGTGTTTGACCCATAAACAGATCAGACAGTGACCTAAAACAGTTTTCTTACAGAAACACAATGATTTCATATCCTTCTTTCTTTTTTTACTGACTGCTTCCTTCATTTGCTGTTCCTTCTGTCTTTGCCATCTTCTCCTTCTCTCTTCCCCACCTGTCTGCTCTCTTCCCCTGTATCTTTTGGATATTTAATATTAGAAAAGCAGCTAGAAGATTCAGGAGACCTTGGTCCTACTAGGTTGCCTTTTCTATGAATACTGGTATCAGAGTAATCACCCTTTGCACCTTACTTTCGCTACCTGTAAAAGGAGGACAGAGATATTTGACCCGTCATTCTCAAATGTGTTAAACTCCTGCTGGGAAAAGTGTTGCTGTTTTATTTCATGGACCAGTCAGTTGGTCGATCTGCCCTAATGTTGAAGGCTGTTAAGGAAGCATTTTAGCATTACATGTTTTTGTGGGACATCAGTCATTTAACGTTAGCTTAAGATAGTTATGTGGCTCTGTTAGGAATATTTCAGATTAGTGAAATCAACTTAGCACATGTGGACTAATTACTGGTTAGCACACATCCATGTTACCAACACTTCGTTAAGTGGGGGGAAAGGTCCTGAACCTTGTTTTAGCTAGCTGCGATTGCATTCATTTCTTTTGATTTATTCATAAACTTGGATATTTGTTTCATTTCTTATTTAGTTTGCGGGGTTTTCACCTGGTGTTTAAAATCTGCAGACTGTTCAATCCCCCTCAGACCTTTTGCAACAATCCACCTTTTACAACATTCAAAATACTGTAGTAACCGAACCATACAGTGGCTTACAGAGGCTTGGAGAGCACAGATCCAAGCTCCGATTTTTATATTACCATCTTTATTTGCTGAAACAAATGGGAACTAAAGGAAGCTACCGCCACAGGCAATCTGTGTCACCAGTTGCAATGCGCATCTTCATGGGTAGTTTAGAAGCAAATTCTTCAAAATTGTTTCTACATAGTTTGAGGGGTTTTATCCATTTGGATCTATGCTTGATAGTATATGAAAAAAATAACAGAGCCTCTGATAATATAATATATATATATCTTTAGCAAATTCTTTAAATTCATTTAGTTGTGGGTATAGAATAACAAAGAGATGCAAAGAATAGTAACCAGCGGGAAGAAGGATTGGTCTCTGGGAAAGAGAGTCAGGGTTTGTCTTTTACGTTCGATGCAAGTATGTATCTTTCAGCAGTGAAATGTGTAGTAGTTACAACATTAGTTGATTGGATAGTTAATAACTTTGACACAGAGAAATTAACAAAAGAAAATGGATGGCATTCCTAATAGCAGTTAAGGGGAACAATTGTTCTATCTAGCAACTGATTGAATAATATGGCAAACAATTTCAGCATCAAAAAGAAGGTAAATGCCAAACAAGTAAATGAAACAATGATAGCTTTTAAAGTTGTAATATTTGATTGGGAAATAAATGAGCCTGGCATTATGTAAGGACTTGTCTACATGGAGAAATTCGTCAATGTAACTATATTGGTATAATTATACCTTTCAAAGCAACAGAAACCGAACAAGGAAAAGGCACTCTGACTGCGGAATAAGATTCTCCACATGGGGAGTTACACAGCTCTAACTCTGGAGTCGTAATTCTACCGGTGTCGTTACAGGGGTTAATCTGCCCCTGAAGACAAGCCCTAAACCGTGTGATGGTCTGCTGCCACAGACCCGCTGGCTCCCTTTGGACCAGGCTGCAGCATTTGCGTCTGCTCAGCGAAACGAAGGCTGTAGTGGTGTCGATGCTGCGAAAGGATGCAAAGCCAAGTGATGAACCATGGTTTTGTTCGGGCTCTAACACATCATGCAGTGCAGTGGCAGGCCCACACAGTAAATATCATTTAAATACGTTCAGGTTTATAATACCTGAAACAACCCGCCCGTTGCCATATTTCACCATGGTATATTTTCCAATTGTGATAATATAATTTTTACCATTCTTTAACCTGCTTGCTAGGAAGAAAAGTAAGAGTCTGTTGTTCTCTACACCTTAATGAAGTTGATAAATTGTATCTTTATGATATTTGAATAAAAAGTTAACTCAAAGCTTTTTCTTTGCGAAGAGTCAGTAATTTTCGTGACTCGAGTTTTGATAAGACTGAATTTGAAACCCAGTTGACTGGGAAGGAATGAGGTAAAAGGAAAGATCTAGCGCTTCTTTCCCAGGCATCTCACACACTTGGCTATGAATCTCTGAAGCCACATTCTGATGAACACAAGGTAACTCTTTAAATAGGAAAATTCAGACCTAACAGGTGAAAAAGACTAAATTAACAGATCTGAAAATCACTTACTCTCTGGGAAAGCAAAAAATCATCTCCCATCCGAGGGTTTGAGATGGTTCAATGTGCAGCAGTGGGTCAAGAGAAACAGCTGGTCTCGTGTCTGCCCACCCGGTCCCCCGCTTTTGAGAAAAGCACTAACACAGACTACAGCAGCAATAAATGCAAACAGTTACACTTTCTGGGTGTACATCTATGTGTTTCGGTATGTTCTGGACCTCCTAGAGAAATTGTGCTACGATTTGCAGTGAATGCAACTGGGAAGTCTGCATCCAGCATGCCCTTGTAAGCAGTTTCAGTGATGCAGGCAGGCGGAGCTGCACCCAATCCATGCACGTGAACTTGCTTTGTGGTTTTGCACCTGCAGTATTACAGCCTCAGCTTAAAGGAGCCCGAAGGCAGTATGGCCTGCAGAATATTTTATAGTTTTAACATGCTTATGTACTATGTGGCCTTTTTAAAAAGCACTGTAAATGTATAAAGATTATAGGTGCTCATGTACGCTATACTTTACAAGAAGAAAATCAATTTTTCATTCCTCTGCGGCAGCTTGCAATACAACTAGAATATTACCTGAACCAAGTAAACACAATTATCTTCTAACCTGAATAAGAAAAATGTAGCAGAAAGTCTTTATCTCTCTATTTTCAACTTTTATTATCTAAGTTTGGCTGTGATTTAAAAGAAATAAGTGAGGGGAAGATGAGCCAAATGCAGAATTGTTATGAAAGAAGCTAAAACGAGCCTGTGAAAGGCCTGCGAAAGGTTCAGAATGGAAATGATTTTCAGTTTAAATTACTTTTGCAGGACTGGGATGTGGCAGTCAGGAAGCTTCCATGAAAAGTCCATTCTTTTTCCTTCTACCTTTTTTTCCTTTGTTGGTTTGCGTTTGTGTGAATTGCCCATGGCCCAGGCTGAAAAATGCCTATCTTAAATGTTCATCCCTACGTGTCTCCTCCTGGAGCATCTGAGCACTTCACACACATTAAGAATTTCTCTTTTATGAACCCTCTGTGAACATTATATTGTTATTATTACCCTTCTATTGCAGATAGAAGTTCCTCAAGGTCAGATTAAAAGAGCTGGGAACCAGATTCTTGCCGTAGGCCATTCTCTTCCTTGTATGCTTAGGACAGATATCTATTTGTACTCAAAAAAGGGTACCTAGATGTGAGGGTCATTCCATTAACAGCCACACACGATAGCCGGATCAACAGGAGAGCTGGGCGTAAGGCAGAAGAAGAGCCCCGTAAAGAGAGGAGAGAGGTTTATGGTTTTTAGCTCAAGCTCCCTGAAGTGAGTAATGGTGGTATGGATTCAAAGACACTGTCTAGCTACAAGTGTAAGGATTCAGATCAGGACTTAAAATTAAGCTTTTGGGCATGAAAAATCCATGCCAGCTTTTACAGCGATTGGTGTTTTGTCTCAACAGCACAACAGTATGCAGTACTCCCTACTTCCTACCCCTAAATGCTTCTAAAAGGTGTGCCGTCTCCGTTTAACACTTGGTACGGTGTTTTCAAATGTTGGCTGCATCTCAATGACAAAGAGAAGGACAATCCCCCTTGTGACGTGTCAATACATTTTGGTGTTTAGAAGTAAGAATTTGGATTATTTTTTAATTGTATATACAGTAATTACGGTATTAGAATTAATGGAACTGCACCAGTGTGTATCAGTGCGGTGTTTTACTCAGGATATTCTTTATTATGACCATATCTCACATTTCTGAGGAATATTTATCCCCTGCAATAACACAACTGGCCAATTATTCAGTGCTGCATATGGAAAAAACAAATGAAAATTAATTCCTGCTGTGATCTCATGATTTTCACAGTTACGGTTTCTCTCCTTCTGAATGTATAAGTAGAAATTACTTTAGTGTCTTTATAATTTACATTATATAGTCTCTCGTACGTCACTCTCCCTTATAAAATCCAATTATAGAATTTGACTTCATGAGCTTTTTCCTGCTTTAGTAAAGTCCACAGACTGATACATTCCTAAAAAAAAGTGTGATTAAAAAAGAAAAAAGTGGTTTAAATTTTTCAGTATATATTGGGGAAAAAAGAGATGTCATGCTGAATCTATACATACAATATAATTGCAGTTCTGTTGCTGTCTATGTGGAATGATAGAGGAAATTTTACAAACAGGGAGAATGATTGTCATGCATAGTGTTCAGCAGCTATCCTGGAAACTGCTCTGTGCTCTTACACTTATGGACTTAGAAGTAATTAATGCCTCTTTTATGTATCCAAAATTGCATCTCTGAATGCTTTGCAATTTCTTTGTCATTTATACTTCCAGGTTTGTCTTTCATTTAAGGATTTTAGAACAGTATTGTTTACTTTTCCTAAATTTCTATATGATGTTTTCACTTCCTGGAGCTTTTATTGTTTCATCTTTTGCCTTTGAAATAGCTCTGGGTTGATGTGAAGATGATAATAGTTACGAAATAAATAATTTTATTGAACCTCAGGTTATTTCTCCCTTGAAATATTCTAGATAATTTTCTCAATTCTAAACTCTTTAATATGTTTCTTGAGTCAGCAGAAGTTTATTGTGTGAATCTATTAGCTGCCAGTGATCTTTGCTGGAAAATGGATGGCATCTGGTTTTTGGTAAGACTGATCTTGTCTTGTTTTTTAAAGACACCATCTGCTTTCCAGTGCTCCAAAGGGGACTGTGGTGTCCAGCGGGATTTTTATCATATGTTTGCCTCCTTTTCTGAACATCTGAATATTTTAGAGAGCAGCTAAAGGCATAATTCTTCCTCCTAAACTGTATACTTATTTATATATTAAAATCACATGGAAGTATTTTCAGCAAATTGAGGTTAAAGTTGTAAAATGCTTCTTATAAATGTTATACCTCCGTATTTAATAATGGATATTTAGTGTATACTCATCAAAAGTAATTTTTGGTACAGAGTTATTGCAAATATATTAAACTAGGCAAACAATGGACCCATTTTCTAAAATGGGAGCTTTGGATTTGGTCCTCTAAAAATTGCTCACCAAAATGCTCTCAGAAGTGGCTTTTAGTATCACCAATCACATCTACATTTTAAAAAGAACAAACAAAATCTAGCTTTATTCAACTGTGAATTCTATTGACCTGATTGAGCAACTTCTGTTCCTGTGAAAATTCGTTACTTGCATGCTAATTGCGATGAAACCCTTTTGTCAGGATCACGACAGGGTACGGGTGAGGATTCTACTGACATTTTATTTCCCTTAAGTCCAACTAACATCCCAATCCCTTTCAGCCACCGGCAGTAAAGCACATGCTCAAGTTTAAGCATGTGCTTTAGTATTTTGTTGAATTAGAGGTTTGGCAACTGGTGGGAATACTAATGTGAATGAAATTATATAGGTGCTTAAGGCTAGAAAGATCTGAACCGTAGAAATAATAGAAAAGTAAAATATATTTATTTCCTTCATCTGAGGTCACATTCTGTGTTTCAGAACCAAAACAAGAGGACTGCTTCACTTGCCACTATGAAAAAAATTGTTTCTACCCACGTTGTGTAAAGTCCTTTACTATGATTACTGCTTTAATGCATTATTTTACTGTGGAAGATCTGAGGCAGTGGCTAAAGTATCCGAGTGGGTTGTTAGCATGGCTATTTCGTTAACAAGGCTCATAAACTCACTAGAGCATTCACATGTAATTTTTCTTGGTTTTCCTCTATGTTCAACACGTGCCAGATGTCATTTCCAGATTGACTGTGTGTGCGTGTGTGTGTGCGTGTGTGTGCGTGCGTGTGTGTGTGAAAGATGCACAACGTGGGGGACAGCCAAGCAAATGCATTAACGGATGCAACTTTATTGATGAGTAGCAGCGTCTGGTGTTCAGTGGGATCCGGCTGCATTCCCCACGGATAGTCACAGGAAATGCCACCCCAGCCCCATCTGTTCACATTGAAGAGGTTTTACAAAAATAGGGAAGTCACGTACCTGCCTTGTTTTATGACACTCACCTGTACCACATCATATGGAATGTCTTGCTTTATGTACAGTATATTCAGTGTTTGACCTTCTTCGCGCCATATGCATTGCACAGGTCTTTGTAGCTTTCGACACTTGGTGTGTGTAGATGCAGGCACTTGTACAGAAGGTGTTAAATACACATGTCTTCATACTGTGTTAAAAAGAAAAGACAATATTTTGCTGCATACCTTAAAATCACATTGTCCCTGAATAAAAACTGTTCCAGAGAAACAAAATATTGTGTAACACTTAATTCTTCCTCGTCGCATGGAATAGAATTATATCAGAACACTTGATTCAAACATGACCATAATACAATGAGTTTTAAGCTCGTTTTCAGCCACTGTGAATAAATGAGATTATTCCTATTAAGGTATGACTTTATCACATAATGTCAATAAATGTTGTTTGGTCCTTACACTTTACTACAGGTGTTCAGCAGGTGATTAAGAAGTTAAGCAGGATATATACCTATTTAGTGACATTCTGTCAACAAGTGCTACAGAGCACAGAGATCCTGGCTGAATACCGTTCCTTTTAACTTTTCAGGTCATGCCACTCCTGTCTGTCAGACAAATACAATAGAAATTACTCAATTTAACACCATTTCAGTTCTAATTGAATTCCATTTGCTAAATCCTGAATAAATACATTACAACTGCTGCTTCGGTCAAACAGAGAGAAATAGCCATCTTTTAATGACTCCCCTGTGGATTTAATGCCTATTCTATCTGTTAGAATAATGATTCCTACATCACTGGAATATATTTTAAGGGATAATAGTTATTTAAACATGCCAAGACTTTATACAGCAGATAAGTATTTTTAATTTGCATTTATGAAATCAAAAGGAGTTACTTGTTACCAATTTGTCTGTTTTCTAAAGTATCTTGGTATCAGAGCAAAGCTACAGGATTATGAAAGGGTTTTACGTTTGCTTTTAACATCAATCTTAGGTGGGGCAAAAGGATCCCATCAAGGATGGGATTCATGTCACCAAATACAGGTAACTACCATGGAAATGCACTCTCTGCTCATCACGCCTGGTAGTCTACGGGAGAAAGTAGGCCACCTATGTGTGATTCATCTTTTTGGAGAGCAGATATATGGAAGAGCTTTGATGAATGACTCCATAAAAGTGATCTCAGGGGGATTAAATTCAAAGATATTTTCTCCATTATAGATATCTGAAGTTAGGTGAGATGAATCCCACTTACGCCCATAAATGAGAAGTCCATTTTTTGAAATTAGGAGGCTCACCCTGGAAAGAAAGGTAAATGCTGTATAAGGTATGGGTTTATAGGTTTAAGGGAAAGGGAGTGAAATTGTCTCACTTGAAACAAACCAAATTAGAAATTGGAATCTCTCATTTGTTTCAGAGTTGAATATTTCAACTCAAAATATCACCAATTTTTTTCTTTCTTTTCATAAGAGATATGAGTCTCTGCTGCTGATGTCAGTCATGGACCAGTGGTTAGGCAGTTACCTGGAACACAGGCTGCACTTCCTCAAATCCTGCTCTCAACCAAGCAGAAGACTTGAACCCACATGTCCCCATATTGAGATGAATGTCACCGTTACTGAGACATGGCAGGCTTGCACCTTCTCTGCCTTGCTAGTTTTGTGAATGGTCACCGAAGTCCCACTTTTTTGTTTTTAATCAGCCCAAGTTATTTGCCAAATTTGACTCAAAATGCTGAATAATTTCAGTTCTAATTAACTTTTTTTGAATAAACTATTCACAGCCTCCCACTCCCTCTGCCTCCAAAATTCCATCTTTAGCACAGATCTTGTGAAACAATGTAGATCATGAGAAAGAGAGAATCTAATATAAATTATGTACTTTGCAGAACTTCTTTTAAATATAATGTGTTAAGCCTAACAGTCTTAAATATATGGTCTTAAAAACATATCAATGCTAGATGATTTTTTAGGGCTGTGTTCCAATTAAATCCATTGAAGCTTGAGTTAGAGGTTACAGGTTGAAGATTTGTACAGGACTTGAATGACTCTCGCTACAGAAGTGGATTTCATCCCTTTGAACAAACGTGGTCTAGTCTGTGGTTAAGGCACCACGCACAGAAAACGCCAGTTCTTGCTATGCAGGAAGCTTTCTGTGTGAGCCCTGCTCCCTTAACCTCTCCCACCCAATTAGCCAACCGGTGGTATTCGTGTCTTGGTAGCAGCGTCTTTATGAGAAGCTCTTTGCCCTCTCTGGTGAGGTAGAGACTAGCTCTCAAAAATGAAGAGTTCAAAGACTCATGTTATGTTTTGTCTCAGAAAGTTGCCTCAGACATTAAATGACTAGAATGAACGCTGAAATTGAGTGTTCCCTTATCAGCCGGAATAGAGAGAAGAGTTACCTCTCCTGCTACCTCCAGGCGTGCCGCTTTTTCTTCTTCACCACTCCTTCTTTTTCTGTACTATTTTCCAAACATTCAAAACCTCCTTTGATTTCTATTTTACCCTGAAGAATTGGTAATTTTTTACTAACGTTCTCAATGCAGATTACTAGGAGAATATAATTCACCCAGAAATTAGCTAAAATGTATCTGTGGCAGAAGTATCATATACCAGGAAACAGATTTTATGAGTTCAAAAATGTTTGATCTGTTGTGTGTCATTTATTCTGTTTTGGAGCTCTTGCTCAGTCCTTTCAAGATAGAAGTTTAAAGGTGTGCAGGTGGCACACCAGAGGCTCCTGCTTTCTCTGCCTGCGGACAACTTGCTCACAACTCTTGCTCCGCTGCCAAAGGAGAGTTGGTTTAAATACAACAGTGTGGCAGGAAGTTATATTTTCCTTATCATCGCCATCAGTAAATATGCACCCTGTGGTGCATTGTCACTAAGGTAATCCACCATGGGTGATGAAAATACACGGAGTTCAGGATTTTTAACAAGTAAAGGAATGCAGCAAGGAAGCGTTATTTGGAAGTTTGAGTTGAACGAATGGACAAGACACGGAGCCACTTATGATTGCCAAGGCACCAGAATGCTTATTCATTGCTGAAACTAACTTTTGCTGATTTTACAATGTCCAGGGCCTGTCTTCATGCTTCTCACTTACACCCTTGGCCTTCTCAGTATGTTGGTAGCCACTTCCCTCTTAATCCAG
The DNA here is from genome assembly GCA_013400195.1 of Aramus guarauna. NCBI lineage: Eukaryota > Metazoa > Chordata > Aves > Gruiformes > Aramidae > Aramus > Aramus guarauna. The sequence goes on along the minus strand of VXBL01006671.1, from coordinate 2,865,395 downwards.
TGCGATTCACAGCCCCATGACCGCTCTCAAGACACTACTAGCACTGGTGAGTTAGCATCCCCACTGATAGCATGGTGTCACTGGGGAATACACAGGGGTCACGTCACTTGTTGTTACCCTTAAGGTGACACTTCTTGCCTTTAGGTTTAAAATTGGCTGGGTGGATGACAGAATAAGTGATTTTTTTCCCCCTTTAGTTATTTCGGTATACTTATGAATCACCTTACAAAATCTTACAGATAGCCCACTCCAAGAAAAAAGATCAGGAACTACCAGCTCCTGTGTCTCTGTGTTGTTTTCACACCTGGTGGTGTTTCCACTGTGGTCAGAGAATAAAGGAAAAAGACGTGCAGTGATTTTGCTTCCTCAAGAATTAAACACTGAACAAGATATTTAGGATCATCTGGTCATACCACTTGAGCTTTTGAATATTATGGCCACATGGTGACAATGTATTTTTGAAGAACTGTCAAGAGATAGTGTACAGGTAGGTGTTCAGAGGATCACTTTTAAGGTTGTCTAGTCTTCTTTCTTGTATTCCTAGACTTTAAAAAGCAGTAAGAATGATTTGAAGAGGTGACTAGTTGTGATGATAGGATGACTTATGTTAGAATATATGGGGTTCCATTTTCTAACATTTTGTTTTATTCTTTCTCTTTTTCCCTTTACCTTTTCCCTTTTCCCTTTTCCCCTTTTCCCTTTCCCCTCCTTTCCCCTTTCCTTTTTCTCTTCCCTCCCCTCTTCTTCTTCCTGCTTCTCTTCTCTTCTCTTCTCTTCTCTTCTCTTCTCTTCTCTTCTCAGGGTGACCTTAAACTAATCTAATCTATGTAGATAAAAAAACCATCTTCTACCTAATGAGAAGATAAGATAAACTCACAATGATTTGAGGTGTATGATACACTGTTATGTGCTTACAAACCAAAATGTATTGGCAGCAGCCCAAAAGTGTCTTAGAAGATACACAGACATAAGACAGACAGGTAGAAACAATTATTGATCAAGACCTTTTGTACTAGGAGCTAAAGTTAATAACATTTTATATCAAAATCAAGTGTGGATCCTCAGGGTGAGAGATGTATTCTCAAAATGTTTACTCATACTTTGCTATGTGAAGGCTTGTAGGGAAGCAGTTCAAACTCAGTAGCATGGGAGCAAAAAACTGGAAGCTCAGAAAAAGTTTGGAAATATAAAGTACTAATCAGTCATTATTCATTGGTTTTTTAAGTTAATGTGGCTACATGTGGCCAAACACAACTAGGTTGGATTTCTTTTTTCCTTTTTTTTTTTTTTTTAATTTAAAATTCCTTGGTACACAGAATAACCATGTAAGGAAAGAACAGTCAGATTATTATATTTGCAATATACATTTTAGTTATGCTGTTTAATTAATGAGAACAAATGTAGTGTGTGCTCACAGTGTAAAATGAAGAATCTCAGTTAAGAACAGCTTAGGGAAACCACGTGCAAAGCCAGCGTGTTGCAGAACTGAGCTGCGTTTCAGTTGTATACACAATTATTGCAGCCACATATGCAGATCTGGAGAGTTGCAGGCATAAATTGAGTTGGACACTGTGCATTTTGTTATCCACTTTGTGCATGCGCTCAGAATAAGTAGATGTGAAAGCCGGGAGTATGAGTACCTGGCTGCCTTGAACAACCATGTCCAGTCCTGCACTGTTTGTGGGCAAAGGAAGCTTCAGATTTTATTCTGGACTCAGTCATTAGTTAATGGACAAATATTGTGTCTTCTGTAGTCAGACGTGACAGAAGAGGCATAAACTGTCCTCGGGTCCTTAGGGATTATCTCAGATGGGGTGTGAACCCTTACAAGTATGGACCCAGTCTATCCAGCTTGCCAGCTTTCCTTCCCATGGCCTGTAGCATTGAGGATCCGTCAGCATTACGAGCAGAAAGATCAGGCAGGTGTGAAAAGGATGGTGCAGGTGATACCACAATGCTCGTACTGAAATACAGCATTAGCTTGCAGCTAGGCAGGGACATGAACTGGAGAGATTCCAAAGTTTCCCTCTTGTTGCTGAGTGCAGCATAACCTGGATGCAGAAGAGAATCTAGTTCACTGAATATGCCACGCTGCAAAATTAGGCTAAAGGAAGGTTTTAAATTAATATTTTGGGTCTAGTCTCTGCCAGCTGAAATAACTTTGCTCCAGCTTGACAAAGCTGTGAGCAAGGAAAAACCCAAGCATGCCGGCTGCATTTACACATTGACACTTTGAACCAAGCTCACAATGCTGCTGGTTTAGGTGTGAGGAATTGTCTGCAACTCTGAACTTACTTGTTCACAGTGGGAGGTCTGAAAGCAATTTCCAAAGGTTGCCATCAGTCGCTCGCTGCTTGAAAGTATCTTTGCACTTTTGTGAGCATTCTCGCTCTCATTTCAAATTAATGAACTCTGTGTCTTTCTTTGGGTCTGACCAGCTGCGGTCATGTTGTTCCTGTATGGACAGGTACACGGCAATGTTTCTTTAATGTACAATTATGGCTGGGCTGGGTTTTTCTCAACCAGAAATTATTTTCTACTTTGCATTTCCTACTCTTCAAAAACATATGTATAATATTTTATTCCCTTTCTTCTTGCAAGCTTTGCTAATTATGCTACAAGTAAAGGGCTTACTCTTTTCTTTCTGTTACATTTGAAAAAGGATGCTTAAAGATGGCATTACCTTTAGGAAAGATTTCTGGCAGAAGAAATTTCTATTCTCCCAACAACACTCAAGGCTAAGTTTGTTTTGATTGAACACTCTTCAAATGTTTGGGTTTTTGATTTTTTTTTTCCTTGCCTTTATATAAAAGAATAGATTTCCTCTGAAGGAAAAATGGTATCTAAAGTCTTTCTCATACTTTGGAGGTTCCCTCAGATACTATAAAGAATATTTCTTGTTTCAGAACAAGAAAGGAAATTAAGACATTCTCAGTTTCCCGAGTGTCTGATCTGCATAACGGAAAACTCCGAGACAAATGAGCATTGGTAAAAAATCCAGAAGTATCTAAGTAAAACAGGGTTTCACCTCTTGTGGCAAATTAGGAGAAAGTGGATTACTAAGTCATATACATTTGCATAATGTGCTTTTTACTTTTTTTCTCCGTAATCCTCCTCACGATTGGTGATTGCACTGCTCTATGTTTCCTAAAAGGTATTTTTAAAACATCAGGTCTCTCATGAGCTTTAAAAGGCCCTAAAAATGCCATGAAACCCCCCAAGTAGGGCAGTATTTAGTCTTCTGAAGGGGTCCAAAACACTATGGTGAGCCATAATTAAAACTCACGACCATTTCATATTAAAATAGCCATATTGTTCATATTAGAGATGTAGCTTTTAGTCTTCAGAATTGTGAAGCATCTTGCTGGCATTTCATCTCTCCTGCATCATTTCTGGGTTTGAATTCTTCCTCCCCCCGTCAGCCGATGGAAATGTGTATATAGCACCTGTGATCCCCCTGAGCTGCTCCCACAGAATCCAGCACAGACCCAGATCGTTGGATGAGGAGTTGGACTGAGGTATTTGGCAGCCTGGTTCTAGATGGTTATTATAACAACAACATCCCTTCCTTCATTTACAGGTGGGAATGCAACATCCACTCTCCCAGTGCTTTGGGCTGAACAAAGTCCTCTGGGCCAAGCAAGAGACCAGAAGGTGTGAGAGAAGCAGACAGACCCCGGAGGGGAACCCTCTTTTGCTCAGCAGTTACCAAAGCAGGATTTACTGCTGCTCCGGCGCTTTCATGACGCAGAGCTAATTGCAATAGGGATCCTCCAATGATGATGTCTTGCAGGAATGGAGACAATAAGCTCCATATGAGAAGGTGCTCTCGTGCCTTTAGCTCTGGGAATAGTGTCTTCAGGTTCTCACATGTGATTTTACCAACTTAATGGGCCCTGCTACCTCTTACGTAGCTAAGTGAAGTCAAAGTCTCAGACTTAAGCTTCTTTTTCCACTATAAGGTTTTTACACAAGATGAGACAATCTGATTTATGACCTTAGGTATTAAAAAAAATAATTGCATACGCGCTTGCTTAATTTGCACGTGTGTCTGAACATTTGAGCTCACATACATTAAAGATACACATGGCTTCTTGTCCTGAGCACCTTTGTAATATGGGGTGCTGAGACCACCTAGCCACGAGTTTCTAGTATTTGTCATGAAGCTGTGGCAATTACTGAAATGACTGCGCATTTGCTCTATTGATTGTTGGCCCACCAAAATAAAATTACATTTGGCTTCAGATAATTCATTTTCTGTCCCCGAATATCAGTTTGCTCTCTGCTGAGACCTATCAGTAAAAAAATACAGTTAGTGGGCTAAATGTTAATGTTTTTCTTCTTATTCTGAAAACATCTCATTATAGATAAAAAACCCCACAGTGAGATACAGACATGTAAATGCCATTTCACGTTTGTATCTCGTGAGTATTATTTCAGGCGACTTGGAGGCACCACCCAAGGAATGAGCAGAGTGGTGTGTCTCCAGCTGCCCTGGAGTGTCCGTCCGCCCAAAAGGCACCGAAGGTAAAGGGACTGACAGTGGCTGTAGGTGGGTTAAAAGGATGCACGGAAATTTGGGTGAAGTCGTCTCCTGCATATTGGACTTCGTCACTGACTCTGATTTCTGTCATTGCTGATGAGTGGCACTAACAATTTAGAAGGAAACTTGAGGGCATAATTTTGTCCAAGATGCTTATCTTCGGTGCCTGCATTTTTTCTGTGCGTTATCTATGTTCAGTCCCACAGGCGCTATTTCTTGAAAGCAGATGCAAATCTTCAGCATCGATAATTGTACATATGGAGTGAGGTTTTCTGCTGAAACTGTGGCTCTGTGTTCGTCAGCTGGTGGCATGAAGGGAGCACCACTTAACTTTGGTAGTGACTTGTGCAGAAAACTTTAAGTATTCCTCATACGGAGAAGATACCATGGGTTGGTAAATGCAGACTGACTTGCACCAGTCATTATTCAAGGAAATTGTAAACATAGTCTATGTTTGGCAAATCTTTAGTTCTCGTAATACAGCAAAATATTTAAAATGTGACATATCTGAATGCAATAGCATAGAGTAGTTAGTCATAAACCCCCCCACTGTTATTGCCTGATACACAGACCCAGTGATCACAAAATGTATACATTAACATATGAAACAGCTCTAGTGGAGATGGCTGGGAACTGAGGGTTTGATTCTTCTTTATCTTGTGGCTATTTAGCACCAGTCTAAGCATCTCAGAATCAGAAAAGCTTGGATTCCTCTTTGCATACCCTCTCTGGCATAGTGCTGAATGCTTCCCTGATTATTTACAGATGGCTATAGCATAACCATTTCATTACATTGTGAAAGATGCACATAGCTCATCATATAGCACTATAGACATTTAACGGGTTCAAACCATTTTCCCTTGAGGTTAATATAATGATTCCTGTTGATTTCAATGAGCGTTGGACAGAGCCCTTAGTGCAGCTTTTCCCCATATGTTTTAAAATGAACATTTCTTGCCAATATTTTCAGGTTTATAGTAGCTTCCTTCTGCCTCAGGCAAGGAAAAACAACAGGACACAATGACAGCACATTATTGGAAGTAGCATGATAAATTCTAAATAGATATAATTAGCATGTGACCCAAAAGAGACCTGCATATAATTAATATTGAAATATGGTGCATGCTTTATATGGGAAAACATTTTGTGTATTCAGAGTGGAACGTTTGGAGAATGGAGGTCTGTCTGTAAATGGCTTGTCATTTTTTCATTTTAATCGGAATTGAAATTTCTGCACTTGAAGAAATAGAGAATGATCATTAAAAACACTTGGACTTTAGAAATGACACCACCTGCTTCCTTTTCCTCTTTTTTATTGTGACAGTAGGAAAAAAATCCTTAAATCTTCAACTGGGGAAATGTGCACTAATGGGGAAACAGACCTCTGAGGAGCTAGCAGAGTGACAAGCTGTTCAGGAGCATGAGGCTTTTCAGCAAATAACATTCACTCCTCTAGTAGTTTTTGGTAGATTATGTCATCTCTAGAAGTCCATACTTATTCGAACGCGGCAAAGTGAATGAATAACAGATACATAATGAGCATCCATGAAAAAGGGAAAGAACATCTCAGATATAAGGTGAAGATTAAGAGGGGCAAAGCCACCAGTGAGCTGTGAATGTGTTGCCTTCTGAGTGACATTCAGTTCGTATCACACAGCAGCTCATTACGCAGTCTGTTTATACCAGAGGGAAACAAATATAAAAGTTAGTCCTTTATATTTCACATTAAATGCAAAGAGTTCAAGGGAACGGAAAGACTTCGTTATGGAATCTCATACCGCCCTTTGTGTTTTGCTGGGTCCTGTTTTAAGTAAACTGAATAATTTTAGTGGGTTTTTTAAAGACTTTCTATCAAATATTTAATTAACATTTATTCTGCATCTTTGGAAGCTGAAGCTTTGGATCCAGGATATAATTTTTTATCAGAATGAATAAATATAAAACAGATGTTAAGCAGAGGCAATAAATTTCATCTTAATTGTAACTCTAGAGATGGCTTTCTCACCAAAACACGGTTTTTTTCTCTCCGTAGCTTTAATTCTCATTTCTGTAATTGACAGTGCACTACCCCGCTATATTTTCGGTTATATTAGTTCTTCCAGTTATATTTTTGCACAGAGATAAATGCAAGTTCATTTTCAATTAGTAGTCTTCACAAACAGACTACGTCGTGGATTAATAGTGGCAAATTCAACAGTCTGGATTTTGTGGCGATTCTGTCGGATAGGATTGTTGCTACAGAAGGTATCTGGCATTTTTGTTCTTAAAATCTCCTCTGTGTGATTCTGTAATAGATTTCTGCAGGCGGACCATCTTGCATGGTGACCTTGCTGGATTTCCTTAGTTAAACGAAGTTTGATTTGAAGCAGAGCTGAAGAGAAGCTCTTGAAGGTAAACCCAGATTGCTGTGGGAAGTGCTGTCAGTCAGAGTCTGGCACTTCTCTGAGCTACTGCTTGGGACTGATGTGTCTCTGGGTTTTGAACCATTGCCCAATAAAACTGAGCTTTCAAATGTGAGTGCACTAAAGATAGCATAACAATGTTCACAGAAGTGGCATAATTGGACCTAATAGTTTGTTTCACCATGTTTCATGTGTTCTGGATGTTTTCTTCAATTAATAATTATTCTGCATTATTCTGTCCCTTTGCTAAACAATTGTTTAATGTTATGGTTGAAAACAATGAAACTCTTCCTTACTGTGATTTCCAACCAATTAGTTCTGGGCAATGGGTTGCCCATGAAAACTCCTGACATATCTCACGGCCAGAAGAAATAAAAAAATTAAGCAAGTGGAGGTTATTATTGAGCAAATTATAGACTTCTGCACAATATTGCTCAGTGTTGTTGCCTCTTGGCAAGCAAAGCTTTGGATGGCTATCCTAGAAAAAAGCCTAACTGTCTTGTCTGTGGTTTATTTCCATTAAATGCTTTTAGAGTGAATCTGGTACAGATTCTAAAGGCTGCAGAAGAGGTTACAGAGAGATCTAGGAAAAAAAAAAAAGGGAGAGTGAAAAAGGTTCATTGTGCTGGTCATAATGATAATTGAACTTATCTTGAAATGTTTATTAATTGGGTATTCAAGCTGCTTGAATCTCCATATTTTCATGCTTTTCATTATATGAACAAAATGCAATTTTTATTTTTTTTAATTGCTGCAGAATGTTTTATTAGCTTTATTTCCAGGACTGTCCTGCTATTATTCAGTGCTGAAAGCAAACAGCTCATCTTGGGTATACAATGCACAACACGGACCTTCAGACCTCAGGGAAGACAGACATGTTAATGCATGAAGTAAAATGTTTCCTAGGGCAGTGTTTCATCCACAGCAGAACTGCTGTGCAGGTTTTTATGATGCTTCGATCAGCAATTAAGCAAAGAAAATTGTATTTCAATCCAATCATACTGAAATCAACAGAACCATTAAACCCAACTGCCAAACCGGATGATTGGACTGGACTGTTCCTGAAGACCACCAAGCTTCTAGCAATGCTCTGTTCTTAATTAAAAAAAAAAAAAAATGTGTGGGTGCTGCAGATCATTTACAAAATGTATTGCAAAACTAAAAGTACCGGCCAGTCAATCTCCCTGATTTCTCTAGCCATTGAAATAGTCCACTCATTTTTCCTCTTTTGTTGTTAAATAGTAAGCTCCAAATAAGGATCTCTGTCAGTCAATATTGCAAGTGTTTTTATTTTACCCTTTTCAAATGGTGAATACCATTTTTAAGTTGTTACAAAGTACTAGTGGTATACAAAATAATGCTTCTGATGGTAAAATTGCCAGTTACACGTAGTAATTCCTTCACTGACTGTCAGACCTGTCATGTTGCAGAAAGGTAGGTCAGTTGAATTGGTTATTAATGGATCTATTCAAAAATAAGCATTTAGGGTTTGTTTCCACAGGAAAAAAAAAGGGAGGGGGGGGCCGGGGACACGGGACTAGCTGCATCATTTATCTGTGGGAAGTGAGTAATGTCTTTATTCTTTTTAGTCGATTAATAAACTGTGATTCCTACAGCAGTAATTTCAGGATCATGCCATTATTTGCTAATTCTTCATTTCTTCATTTCTTAAGAAAATATTAAAATTGCAGTTGGCCACAGCAGGACAGGCCCATGCATCATTGAAGAAACCAGTAATTTATGATGCATTTGGAACTCTATATTAACATTCCAGGCTGTAATGAAGTTTCATATCGAACAAGGTCAGGCCTGATTGTATGATTAAATAATTTGAAAATGTTATTAAAAGTTTGCATTTCTCTCCAGATTGCCAGCACGAGTGTTTTACTCTGGGGCACTCCATTAATCAAACCCATAGGCTTTGTTGGGCCATGTCCATACCATCACCTCTTTATGCAGACATGTAGTCATCAGGTTAAACAAGCTGCTGAGGGGTTATAAAGTCTTCACAGTGGCTGTTTTTTTTATTTTCCCTTCAAACCTGGAAATCAGATACATATCAGTTGTTGTGGCCAGGTCTTTTTTGTGCTTGGGCCAACACACTGTGAAAGCCAGCGACTCACATACCTCTACCAGGTATGCATAGCTTTTGAACAGTTATTCTTCTGTTATGCTTCCAATTAATCTTCCATTTTATCCAAGCTCTCAAGGTCCATAGCTGCGTACTTGGTAGACATTGGTAGCTCCAGTCCTCACTGATCCGGGATACAGCAGCATCCAGCCCTCCAGAATCTGATGGATTTATCCTGACGCCTCCTCGCAGCGCTGCAACCCCTGTTTGCACATCGAGAAGCAAACTCCTGAGCTGAGAGGACAGATCTGAGATTTCTCTGGGCTTCTGGGGTAGATGGGCTGGTTAAACTCAAGTCTCCTAAATCTCTTGCTTGAACCTAATCAGTGTTTTGGGAAATATGTAGAAACATTTTGCATGTTAATGAAGTGCTTTTTGGTAATGGATGACACCTACAAGTATAGGGTTTGAGCACAGGAGAAACTCAATGGGCTTTTTTCCTGTGATTGAGACATCAGTCTCTACAGCCCCTTAAGCATAAACTGGGGTACAATGCACTAATATTTGAAGTACTTTTAATTGAATAGGACTATTATGCTGTTTGCTGGCTGCAAACCCCCATTAATATCCACATTTCTTATATAGAAATCCGTGAAACTGAGTCCCTCCTGCAAAACTGCACTAAGCCATCTTTCATCCTGCTACTTAGCAAGGACCTTTGGTCCTTGTTTCTCGCCTCTTTTCCTCAGCTATAGCACTTGTCAGGTTGTATTATGCATACTTGTAAGTAACAGAAAATGAAAAAAAGGTATTATCCAGGTAGAAGGTCATGGAAGTTTTACAATGTGGGGTTTGAATAACCCCAAATGATAACTACAGAGTTAAATTTATGTGTGTATATATGTATAAATACATGTATGTGTATATATATAAGAAACTTTCTAAACATTTCCTTTTCCAGTAATAGCTAAGCTCCAATACTGGAAGATATAGCAGGAGTTTTTTCATTGATATCAACAGTGTTGGATCATACCAAGAGGATAAAATAAAAAAATAAAACTGTCATGTATGTTTTGTTCCCTAAATTGACTTTCTTTTGCTTTGCTGGTACAGCTGGCCATCCTCCTTGAGAAGTCAAGGCATCTAATGAGGAAAGAGATCGTTAAGTGAACACTTTTGTTCAAGCCAATCCTGCAGTTGAGAAGAAGGATGAGAAGGATGCGTGCAAAAAATAGAGCAGCTCTGACTTTTCCCAGAAAGCTTGTCAAGGAAAAAAAAAAATCTTCAGAGCTGGTATTTTTGCACTACATATTCAGCATTCACAACAAACTCATAATGCCAAAAAACGTGGATTGTAATCTGAATGAAGTGAAACATGGGGCTTTGAAAGCTGAATGGCCAGTTCCCTGCCCTGTTCTCCTCTCTTTGTAAAGGTAATGAAGGTTAACCTGCGCGATCAGATAGGGATTCCTTTTGTGCAATTGAATTTCTGATGGCTTTAATCCACCTACCCATGGTTTATTGCATAAGAAGCATGACAGGCAGCAGAAAGGGAATGCCTGGAGAGTTCAGCAATACAGAGTCAACAGAAGGGTTCCAGGTGCTGTGACCAGGAGCAGGTTCCAGCTGTCGTAACTGCCATCACAGACCAAATGCTCTGTCCCCAAGTCCCAGGGAAGATACGGTCAGTGTGATACACTGGGCACAGTGGAGAGGAATTTGCTGTAGTTCTGGATCTACGAGTTTTGTTCTCCTTTTAACACCCTGAACTGTAAAATAATAAATGTGCATTTGCAGACTCTTACCTGTGGGCCTTGCCAGAGATATGTCATCTGATTATGCATGTAGGTAGCATTTAACATAATCTGCCCTGACACATTCATAAGATAAGACAAAAATAATATTTTATCACCATGCAGTAACAGCTTCTTATCACACTCCAAAGTCTTAATTAGGGATTTCTCTCCAGGTCCCCACTTGTCTGATGACCACATAAATGTCTACATTAGATAATGAATATAGTCCATACTGCAGGGTAGCATACAGCAATTCAAAGCCCTAGGCAGCGAGCTCAACAGAAACATTTCCCTTTTATATTGCTAGGAATTCAGCTAAATACGTGCATCTAGAAGTTCCTCGTACGATATTGATTCTACTTTTAAACTTCTTTATAGTTTCTGTGAGGGAATGCTATTGTCTCCATTCTTCATAAACTCTGAGAGATGAAAGGATATTGGGTTGTTTATGATACTTGGCATAAATGACATTTTATATTTTATTTCAAATTTTAATCAATATTTGGTCTGCAGTTTGCAGATTAATATACATACAAGATGTACACATTCTACAGGGGGAAAACCTACCCAGTGCTTCATTTATATGCCAAATCTATTATCCCTATTTTTCTTAGGAAAAAGCTTCTTGCAAATTTAAACTGGAGCTTTCAAGTTCCTTATCCACTTCTACCACTGTAGGAATTATGTCTAATATTTAAACAAGTTTTTAGTGAATGAAGCAAACACTAAGAAGCACTATCGTAGTCTCTAAGTAATACAAAGCCATGTTTCCAGAATTTTTCCTTGATTATTCTTTAAATATAGCAGTTGTATTTGTTTTTTTTTTCAAGTAAATACAAAAGATAAAACATTCCTGAAAGTCTTCACAGTCTAATGCACTAGTCTGTGACTCTGTCTCCTAAATGAAGAGATTCGTAAAATAACTTGAAACTCCTTACACAGGTCCAGCCAGGAAGAAGGTGGATCAGCCATGGGGAAAGAATTTTAGATGAATTTCCCAGTACGAGGCAGCCGGATAGGCAGGACGGTGGTTGTGGAATATCTCTGTGTTTCCCTTGGGAGCAGTGCTGATCCAGGCTGTGCAGAGCCAGGACAAAGCTCCAGATGCCATAAATTGAACATCGTCACTCCTTGAACTTAACATATTCAGAGTCAGTGATGTCAGAAACCAGCGTTAATTGTATGTAGCAAGAGCCGAGACCAAATTTACAGGCAACAGAATATAAAGAATATAATATCAGGAAGTCAATAACAATTTCAAACTCAGCAAAATAACTGAGGTCACTTGTAGAATCTGCTTGGAGATATAACAGTAAGACTTCAGCAGCTCAGAAAGTTTGCTAACTGTTGGATTTATTCGACTCAAAAAGGAAAACAAAAGAAGTACATGAACAGTAGGAAAAGCGCAGAGACAAGCAAGATGGACTGATGCCACACCACAGTGCTGGCCTCAGGAAATGAACTCTAACAGTTGGAAAATACCGTAATGGTCTGCGTCACAAGAAAGGCGTTAGTGATGCAATACACTGGTTAGATTTTGGGAAACCTGAGGATGATTGCAGGTAAAATGAGGATCTACTCTATGTCATGGTGAAGCCACTAATAAAATCAAAAACTTCCCAGACAAATTTTGGACCACTATAAATTTATTTTTAAATATGTAACTTGATTTCTAAAAATGTAAATGAAACATTTCAAAAATTCTGAAATAATGTTTTAACTAATTCAGATACTTGATACATGAAAATTTTTAATTTTTTTTTTTAGTTTTCACGTTTTTCTTGTTTGGGATAGCTTATTATTAAGATATCAAAAGCTTACTATGAATGGAAAATAATTTCTTGGATCATCTAACATTTATCTGTTAGATTATTGCTTTATGCAAATTCCTGATTTGATAATATTTTTGGTGGTGCATGGAAAAGAAGTAAATGTCAGATGAATCACATTGTTTCTGGGTCTGCAGATGACCCTGTTCGTGACACTTTAATTTTGCATTTCTGCTACTCTCTCCAGAGGACATTTTGGACAGCTACTGTTCCTTATTATGTGTTTGCATCTAGCTATTGTTTGGGGCTCAGAAATAATGCTATAATAGAAATAACTGATATAAAGTTACTTTGGGTGTTGTCATTTCCTCTAAAATTGAAAAGTCTTCCTTCTTCTGTTAAAAGTTCACTTATTTTTCAGCTGTTATACTCATTTTTATCAGATTTTCTGGTATAAAACTGATTTACCTGTGATATTTCTTTCTCTCCTGAGAAATTCACATCTGTCTCTCGCATCTGTCTCTAACTTCATTCAAAAACAGTGGTGGAGGGGAGCATGAATTTTATGGATCTATTTGTATCATTGCATTTCTGTCAATAAATCATTTGTTATTTTCAAGAAGAACCTGCAACCTCTACCTATCAATACTTTTCTGAAGCAGAGCTAATACACAGCAGCTAAAAATAATCACATGGAACAGAAATGAAAAATACAGAGAAGTCAGTGTTGTGAGTTAACACTGACATATTTTTACCAGAAAAGGACCAAAGAATCAGCAAAGCATCACCTTGTTTCAGCAAAATTTATAGTAGTAATCAGTTCCTGTACAGCTTTGATACCCTTTCGGCTTTTGACTCTTGATTTAAATCACTTCTCTGGGAATATTGTGCATAAATCGGCACCCTGCACACAAATACAGCCCACAAAAGGCACTAATCCTCTCCCCAGAAGTTCCACCTCCTTCTTAAAGGCATTTTGCTCAGCAGAGCAGCTCAGGTAGGCAGATATCCCTTGGGTTTCAGCAGGAGGCAATGTTTTAGGGTCCTTAGATCTGACATATGCTGACTCCCAGATTGTGTCTGGGCCTGGCTGGAGACACGCACACGCCATCTACGTGAGTGTCTAATATCAAGAACTGACTTTGCTCCATCACGAGCTGAGAAATGCACCAAGAGACCCGGTGGGATCCCTGAACGCCAGTGTTCATCGCTCCATCCTTTCTCCTCATCCTTTCTTCATTTTCTAGGACAGACCAGTGGCAGAGAAAAGGAGTAAGCTGCTTCATAGGCTGCAGTTAAATAAGTTCCTCCTCCTTCAATAAAACAGGAGAAAAGCTTTGCGATTCCTGAACTCCGTCTCTCCATTCCTGGGACGGTGCAGTTTTAGCCACGGATCCTTACCCTGAATGTATCGCTGCAGCCACGGCTGAGAGGCAACATGTATGTAGGGTTGCTTGGGGCAAGAGATCGCATGAGTGTCAAAATGTCAAAACAGTTCCTCTGCCTGCTGTATTTACTCTTCTCCTGGGACTGAGAACAGCAGAAGTTGCAAGCTTGCATTCTCCTTCCAAATTTACATCCTATTTTTAAATTGCATCATTTTTGGAGGGTGGGAGGCAGTAAGTCTACATGTAGATATGTACTCCAGAAAGAACATGTTCTACTTCTTTTTGTCAGTTGATATAAAATAGGGCATCTGTTTTCAAAATACGATTGCTAGTTCTGGAATAATTGCAAATATTAATTAAACCTAAGGTTTTATCTTCAGGGTTTTTTTTGGTAAGTATTTCAGGTTCTAAGCCACATCAACTTGAGAAAACAATACTAATAATTAAAAAGGAACAAAAATAAGCCAGACAAAGCTTTTAAAAAATAAGAATTATTTTCTGTAATCCTCTACTTCAGATGCTGTGCCAGGGCTCAATCTTTGGATTTCTCTAATCATTTGGATTGGGCTGTTCTTCCTCCTGATTTATCCAGTGCCGCAGAAGGATTAAATCAGCGTAATGGACACTTGTTAAGTGTCTACATCAGTCTAATCAGCTTGACAGTGTTCTGGTTTATTCCTCCTTGTAAATTGTGGTATCATAAAGATGCTGTACTGTATATAGCACCACTTAGTGGCAGAAGTCTACTTCAAATACTGCCTTCTGAAATCTCAGCTGAGGAACTTTGTTCTGAGTCAAACCAAACAAACCAGTACGTTCCTTTTCCCTCCTCCCTGGCTTTTCACGTTTGGAGCCTCCGAACGCCGCCGTGAGTCTGTCTCAGGAGCACAATGGCACTTTGGCTCTGAGCAAAGCCTTCGCCTCCCTTTCCAGTCTCTTTTCTCCTGCTCCCCTTGCGCGTTTCCCTCCTTTGTGCCCACAAAGGCAGATGGGTATCTTTTGCCTGCATTTGGCTGACTGAAACATTTGACCTCAAGATATATGTCGTGCGTAAATAAAAAGGTGCTACCCTAACTGCTTGGAGACTTGGTTGGCAACACAATGAGCAGAACAGAAAACAAGAAACCATCACAAAGCAGGCTAAGGATGTATCCCTGCTTTCAGTAGCCAGAGCATATCAAAACAATACAGACAGGTATTTTTCTTCACAGGACATTGATGTCAGGGATGTTTATCATTTCATATTGAAAGAATTTGTTTCCTGTATTGAATTTTAACAATGCGAGCATGAACTTTCTCACTTTGGGGATATAAAGAGAACTAATCAGTGTTTAGGTGAAGGAACCTAAACATCAATGCCTGGAAAATTAAAACAGGTAGATACCCTTTTTTCACCAAATCTCACTGAACCTTCCAAAGGGATATTGCGCTGTCATACCACAAACCCTGCTCGGATGAGAAGAAAGGGCACTTGGTCAAGGCACATGAAGTAAAATTTCCCATTTATTTCCAAAACACATACTGAACAGGCAACAGCGGGCTACAAACTTCAAGTTGTTTAATGACACCATCTCTTGTGCCATCGCACCGATTTTATCTTGCTGAGTGTGTCTTTACAGTACTTACAGAGATGGCTCTTTTCAAGCCATAGATTTGCACACTATGGTTCTAAGTGAATGGGAAAGCAGTAACAGTAGAGATGGCAAATTCCATTCTTACTGTAAGGCTCTTCACAAGCTTTTGCAATCTCTCTCACAAGCCCTATCAGCTGTCCTATTTCTGATCGCGTGCTCCGCATCAGTTATTCCAACACAGTACTGAGAAACAATTTTTTTAATCAGTTATGTGTCCAAAATGCATATGCAATCGCACATCTGAGTTGTGTGTACAATTACTGCGATTCCATGCGTGCATTGGGTAATTTCTCACATAAATGCACTTAATTAGTCATCTGTGCATGAGTTTCCCTATTTGCATACATACTTACGGCAATTTTGCATGCAAATTAAGCACTTTATATATATATATGTAAAAGTTTGACTCTCATCATGTTTACTAAACAGAAGCTTATGTTAGATCTGGAAGAAAATAATTGAGTTGTCTGAGAGCCTACTACACAATGTGGTAGCTTGCATATGGATTATTATAGTGTCCGCATCCTGCTGAGGTTTTCACAGAAAGGTTATTAGATTTATCTCTCATAAAATACTTGCGGATCAGCTGTGTAAATGACCATTCTGTCGAAATATCTGGATAGGCAAAGTACAGGTTACCTGATTCAGCCCGTAACTTGCACCGGACATAATTTGTATTTGTTGTTAAAAATCTTAAAATAAAAATGTCCCATCTAAATCCTATGCTTCTTCCTGGCTACAATAAAACCTGTTACATGATTTTGCCATTTTCTACTAATGGATTAGCACGATCACAATCGCTGAAGTAATGTCACTTACAATAAGCTTTATTAAACCACAAGTCTGCCTGTAGCTCATAACAGAAGATGGTGCAGGAATATCTCCCATAGTGTTTCTCTCTCAGATGGAAAACACACACTTCACTATCTATCAGAGTTACTTTTTGGCTGGGCGTTACCCTGTCCTGGATGTACTAAGCTCTTCAGTGTCTATACATGTGTCCTGGACACAGTTACAGCCTGACTCAGAAGCATGTGTGAAGTTGGGAACAGATGAGATGATGCGAGACCACAGGATCTATTGGCCAGCGCCAATAGGATAACTGCAGATAATCTTGTTAGATGAATGTGTGAACTTGAAAAATTAATCTTTTGAGTTCAGGTATTTCTGGGCACTGGCAAAAGGCAGCAGTTACTCTATCTACAGAACTCTTTGGGATCATGCAAGAACCCCACCAACATCAAAAATAGCATATATGCACTGAACAGTAGTGTCAGGTGATAACTACCGATGGTAGTTACCAAAATTTCAACCTGTGTGACTCTACTCTTTCTCTTCCTTTCTGTTTCTGCATGTGTAGAGGACTTTGTTTTTATTATTCTTGGCTACAGTCAGTCCGTATCATTCAGCTGTGCATACAGTTAATGTTCTTAGATAGTTCTCTTCCTTTTATCTCTAGGCTTTACTTCACTTAGGCATGTAATATTATTAGTAGAACTCCTCCACATCATATTACCTCATTTATAGCTAAATCAGTGATTCAGATATTCAAGTAAATTTCATAGACATCTTCAACTTGACCAAAGTTGTATGGAGACAAACACTGTAACTTTCTCACTACCTTTTTTTTAATTGGAAAGATGCTGAATCTCTTTGAATGTGTGATATTTAGTCATAAAGTAATCTCTTACACAAGCACATCTCGCCCTTTCTCTCCCCTCAAGTTTTCTTATCTTTTCAGTTCTACTGTTCAACTCCATAGGCTGTCAATAGCCGTCTCTTGTGAAGTGCTTTGTCTTCCAGGTGTTTCTTGACCAAAAATCCTGACGACTCCAGAAAATGACTTCATATTAAAAAGGTAACTGGGGCTTTCTCTGAGGAGTTGTGCCTCAGCATTT
The DNA here is from genome assembly GCA_013400195.1 of Aramus guarauna. Taxonomy (NCBI): domain Eukaryota; kingdom Metazoa; phylum Chordata; class Aves; order Gruiformes; family Aramidae; genus Aramus; species Aramus guarauna. The sequence continues at coordinate 2,847,894 of VXBL01006671.1, read as the reverse complement.
AGCATGCACACACACACGATTTAGAATATCTGCTCTGCTGCTAACACTGGTGGATATATTCAGGAGGAAAAAATATTGGGAGGCATACAAACAAGCTGGGTGCCACAAAAGGCAAAGAGAGCTCAGAATATAACTTCTATTTATGCCTTACCAAACTGTGCAGAAGAAAACATATACTTTTTTTTCTTTTTCTGATAAAGAAAAAAAGCATGTATTGTCAGTAAGATAAGAAATTTCACCTGATCTGGATCTCAGGTCTTTGCTAGATAGAAGAGTGTTTATTTATTAATATTGCTGCTTGTACCACTAACTTATTTTGAGATCTGGACTGGAATAAGTGATATTAATGTGAACATCTCAATGTAGATAGAGCCATGTCCACCAAAAGGTGGGGAGAAAGAAAGGCAATGGTAAAGTGAGGAGAACTGCTGCTATAAACAATAAAACCAGCAAAAGCTGCAAGTCTGAAAAATCCTCATTCTCCTTTCGCAGTCCCTATAAGAAATGAGGGACATCAAGTTTAATTATGTTGATATTCATTTGGAGTTTTCTGGTGTGTGGTGAGTAAACTTTACAGAACTGTAGCGTTTCATGGATTAGATCCTGCCTCTTGTCCCTGAACTGCACTGAATCTGTAGGTGCAAGCGTACCCGGCGGCACGGGAGCTCGCAGGACGTGTCAGAAAGAGCGTGTCTGCCTCAGCTGCTGAGGAGGGTGATGGAGAGGGTGGGGAGGAAATCACTTGGTTCTCCTTACTTCCGTAAGGTTCTTCTCAGATGGCTGTCACAGTGGAAAGCCTACTGTGAATGCAACCGCTTGAGATGATGACTACTTTAGTAAATCTTTGTTTCTGAGGTGATGGCACAATCACGCTTAGACACATGCTTGTATAATGAGTGTCTTCAAATCACTGAGTCTGGGGAGGCTTTTGGGAAACCCGGAATCTGTGGCCTTCCTCTCACTTGTAAAACAGCACGACGACTATATATATATATATTTCTTTTTTTTTACTAAGTCTGGTGGATTTCATTGTTTCCGTGAATACGAGGCACTGCATCATGGAGCAGCCTGGGGAGCTGTGTCAGGGATCTCTTGCAGTCTGTTTTCCTTGGTGATGTTGGTTTGCACACCTACCAGAGAGGTCACTTTTCTGAACCTCTTACAAGGGGAATATTGACGTAAATAGGCACTCACTCTATCTTCCCAGAACAAACCTAATTCTGCCTTTTTTTTTTTTTTCAATACCACTGCTTTAAACTGCAGTCCACTGTAGTGATACAGACCTATTAAGCCTCTTGGTCTACTTTTCTTTTTTTCTTCATTTTTGCAAGAATACAATAAATGAATCGAAAAAAAAAGTAGTAGAATTGTACTGTTTTGCATAGGTCAATTTTGTTTTACAATATTTTAATAAGAGTTACATTAGTATAAGGTGAGTTACCTCACCTAAGGTGAAAAGGAGGTAGAATTGGGATTTTTAAATTGATTTTAATATAGCCATTGCTGGCATGCTGCCATTAATGCTTGCATAGTTCAGTGAGGAGACCACAGCGCGTCTCATAATTGGAGGTCAGACTACACTAAAGTTGGCCTCCCTTGGCCAGTGTAATTAACTGAGCAGGAAGGTTTTGTATGGGGCCTCTGAAGTTGTATTTTCCTCATTGCCATTCACATTACCAACTCAGAAGGAGAATCGATAGGAGCCACAATGTACTGATGAGTAGATAGCAGAAAAGAGAGGAAGTTCAAATTCCTTGGCATTGCAACATGTCTGGCAGGACTGAAAATGTGACTTCAAAAGATCTGTTTAACCAAGAAGATAGTTGTATCTTTCTCACTGTCCCAGCACACAGGCAGCACATGCAGGGTGGTGCAGAACCAGCTTAGAGTAATGGATATTCCGTTCCTGTTTGGTGCTGCTTTTTCCTGTGGATTCTTTCTTCAAGTCACTTTCTCCTCTGTGCCTCATCGTTTTGTCTTTAGATATTGTACCAGAGTCAGACTATAAGTAATCCAGAATTTTGAGTTGTGCCTAACCATTCGTGTAGTTCCAGTGATTTGCTGTTGCTTTAAAAAATCATATAAATGTACCAAAGTCTGACTTTTACTGTGAGTGATTTTCCCTCTGTGATTGTGTTCTTCCTGCTCGGGAGCATCTTTGTTTCCTACATTGGCTTCTGTGTCTATCTGGTAGGTCCTTATGTCTTTTCCTGACCACTGATTTCTCCACAGCCTTGATTTAGTTTTCACTTTACAGTTCAGTTCCATCTTGTCCCATCTTCCCTACACATCTTCCCAAAAGATCCCAAATGTGGACTAAATCTGAAGGCATTTCTCATTTGCTTCAGTTCTGAACTGCTGACATAAACTCATAATTTGCCATCATCTATCAATCCAGAATCATCATTCTCTGGTTCTGTATATATGTCTGCCTCTGTTACTACTTTTGACGTGACCAAAATTAATAATAATGACTTTCTAAATCACCAGTCTGCTATCAGTCTCCTAGAAGAAACAAAAATCATCAGATCATACTGAAGAAACCTAAAGTGTGATTTGCACACTGTAATTTCATTTCTCCTTGTTTGTCTGATTTTTTTTTTAATAAACCCACTTTTTATCCTTAGCAGCTAGGCCATAACTGTTTACTCGAGTTCAGTGAAACATTTACTTATCAGACAATTAAACGGGTTAAGCCAGCGGGAATATTTCCCAAAAAAGGAATGCAGATATCAGCCCTAAGCTAGGAAGGCAAAAGTCTCTTGAGACTTTGTTTTCTCACCTCCTGTCCATTTAATTTGTTATTCCCATGCTTTCACATATTTGATGGCTGCTTGACAATTTTATTGTATGTTGTACCGTCCCTCAGTGATCACACCTCCCTCTCTCTCTTTTCTATCCGTGGTAACACAGCTCACGTCTGATACTCATCTCCACCACTAAGGGTTCTATTGTCCCCTTGATATGTACGTGCAACTCCCACTGCTGTCAATAGGAATTACATGTGTGCATCAAGGAGGGAAAAATCCCTTGTGTGCTCCACGCTCCTCATTATCTTGGCGCAGTCAGTTCTGTAGATGTCTTGTCTATGAGCCTTTTATTCTCTCGAGTGTTGCACAGCGTAGCAAGTTGGCTCTTAGGATCAGCAGTTTTGCTCTTGAGGTGTTTAGCAAGTTGATTTACTGTGCATGTGTACGCTCTTAAATGTCTTCATCCAGCCAAATCCACATCTTTGTAGCGTTCATATGTTAGACGGTGGAGCTTCCTATTTCCTTTTTATGCAAGAATATCAATTCATAACCAGTCTCCCAGAAGACTCGAAGCAAAGCATATGTTCAGGCCCAGACCTGTATGCTTAAATGTGAAAAATTCAATAGGTACAAAAATGTAAATGGCATATTTTAATTTTCCTTAAAGATCTGAAGGAAGATATTTTATGAGCGCTTCATGTTAAGTGCTTCTAAACAAGGAGGTAGTTGAAATAGTGGCTAATCAGTTAGCAAAACTTTAATTCCTTCCCAAATTGATCAGAGTGTCAAGAGTTGATGGAAAATGGTAGAGTGAAAATGACCACATGTGAAAACCAGTGATTTCCACTGTCTGAACACTAGATTTGTATTCTCCTCTGATCCTCCTGGAAAGAGCTCAGTTCGGGAAGGTACCTGGTTCTCATACAGGCCAGCATTATTAGAAACACAACTCGAAGGCATGCTCACTCCATTTGCAGACTCATTCCCTGAGTACAGAGTCAGTTACCACAGCTTAGAAAAAGAGGGATGGCAAAGTACTTTGGGAAAAAAATCAATTTGCCATCAGATTAGAAATCAACTGTAAACATGTTGAAGAATTCTATTTTTTTTCACTACTGCTCTGCCTTTTCTTCACAATCTGTTGTGGTGTCAGACTTATTTTGACAATACTTGTAGAACTTGTCATATTAACAAAGTTATCAAACCAAGCGAGCGCGTGCATAGCAACAGCTGTAGTCCAGCAAGAGTCAAAATAACTGGCCATAGGTATTTGCAAGGAAATATCCACAAATCAAAAATATCCCCTGAAGTCTCCGCAGTACTTGTAGTTTTATTTAAATAGCAACAACCACAGCTGCCCTTTGACCTGGAATAATCTACTCCAAACTTTGAAATTTAGGATAAAAATAAAAGGAACAAAATCAGATTTTACATATACATATAAGGACTTAATTTTGCTGTGACAGCGCCACTTGATTATTTCTGCCTTTGTGAAAGTGCTTCATAAAAAGAGTATATACTAAATTTGATACAATGATGGGATTTATTTGATGTTATGTAACAAACTCAGAAGTACTTGTTTAAAAACAAAGTAAACCCCATAATCCACTAAGACTGTAAATTGGTGGGGTAGGAACAATCTTTTCATTATTCGTGTCTACAGAGCTTAATACAATGAGGTCTCAGTTCTTCGCTAACATCTCTAGGTGTTAACACAATGCTATTAAATCTACTCAATAGCAAAAGATGCAGTCAGTGGATTTATGTGTCTCATTCCTTTGGAAATGTGTGAATATAACAGAATAGTTTAATGGCCAGATTTTTCAGCTGCAATGTCTGATTTTGCACGTACATCAGATAGTATGCATCTATTTATGCAAATAGATGTTGGATTTATATGCACAAAATATACATGCCGGAGAACTCCTATTTGTGGTGTTGAGCTGCATTCAGAAAGGAAAAAGATAGTATTTGGATGTCAGGGTCACGCTGGAGGAAAATAGCAGGAGCCATTCTTAGCACTCGAAACCGCTGCTTTCCATTTTCAGTTTTCTGTAAAAACTAAACTGACTTAAGTTTCATTCTTCTGGCCCTGGTTTGATCTGCTTTTATTTTTACACCGGAAAACCTCCAGTTGAGTGGCATTGGCTTTATCTGCTACTGACCCTGGGTAGGCCTGACATGCCTATTTTCCCCTCAGAAAAGAAGGGCTGGGCTCAGACTGGCTCACGGACATGGCTGAGGAGCCGGTTCAGGCACTATCCATTTTTCCACCCCATCCTAAAACCGCCGTTCACCCAAATTACTCTCTTCCCAGGAAGGCACCTCCTGTGCCCTCCCCTCTTGCTGCCCCAGGTCTGATTAACGCCCGGGCAGAGCCTGGCCCGGTGCTGCCTGCCCGCACCCCGGCCCTGCCTGCACCCCGGCCCTGCCCGCACCACAGGCGCTGCTCCCTCCGGCCACCCAGCGGGGCCTTTCCCGCCCAGACAAGGTGATATTCCGCCAAGGCCTTTGCAGGTGATGGAGCCCCATCATGGTGGGGCTGTGACTTCCTCTGGTGTCTTTTTTGTTCCTCTCTCCAGCTACGCTAGTTTTTCTTCTCTGGATATGTTAGTTTTTTCCTCCCCAATATGTCAGTTTTTCCTGGGGATACGCTACTCCACCCCACACAGCTCCTTTTCCTCACAGCCTGGGCTGGGCTCTCCTCACAGGTGTGCTCATCACCCCTGGATGCTTTTCCTGCGGACAGCTAGTTTTTCCTCACGGGATATGCTTGTTTTTCACCTGGGCATTAGTTTTTTTCCCCACTGGGCATGTCTTTCTGCTGGATCTATTAGTTTTCCCAGGATATGCTACTTTTTCCTCAGTGGACACCTCTCTACCCTAGATATGCTGGTTTTTTCCCCAGAATATGTTAGTTTTTCATCTTTGGTCATTTAAGTTTGTTCTCTGGACAGGTGAGCTCCAGCTCCCG
>VXBL01006671.1:2808876-2841794 GCA_013400195.1 Aramus guarauna | reverse complement strand
TTTTTTGTCATCATTGCAGTTTTTAATTATGATTATTTTTTTTTTTTAGCGCGATCAATCGCCTCGAATCTAGTGCCTCCGCCGTGCCGGCGAAACTTGCCCTCCGTGATGCGCGTCGCCAGATAAACTTCGGGGGTAGCGGCGCGTCCCGGCGGCGGTGCCGCTTCGCCCGCGGAGCCCTGCGCGCCCGGCGGAGCCTCCGCGCCCCAGCGCGATCGCGCTGCGCTGCCCGCTCCGTGCGAGAGGTCCCTCCTTTGCCGGCGCCGCGGCGGTGCCTTTAACTTTTCTTTTTACCAGCCCGTAAACACACCGAGCGGGCCCGATCCGTGGTGGGGGCTAAGGGTGTGAAAAGTTTGGGGGTTTTAGGGGCTCGTGTGTCCCCCTCGAGTTAAGGGATATCTGCAGAACATCGACAAATGCCTGAACGCGTGGCTGCAGTGTTACAGTGCGAGTGGGGCGGCTGCTGTATTTCTCGTTGGACTGGCTGCAGAAACAAGAGCCACTTATTTTTCTGCCTGAATCCCCCTGTGCCGAGTTGAATCTGTGAAGATGTCCCGAGTCTGAGCCCTCGGGAGGCTGGTGGGTGTGCAGAAGTAGCCCTGACGCTCTCTCATCTAGCGAGTGCCGGTGCGATAATTGGTTGATTTCAGATTCAAAGCCCGTTATCCTCAGTCAGACCCCTTGAAATGTTTCCTAATGGCAACATCTTGCCAGCGATGGTCAGAGTCCACAGAGCCGCTGCTTCCTTGTGCTTCCCATGCAGTAGCTGGCATCTGTCTCCCGAGCGTGATTTTTAGCAGAGTACGTTGGCTTGCTTTCTGCTTACTAAGCTCATCTGAAAGGACCCTTCGCTCCTCTTCCCTTCTGCCTCTCTCGGTAATGCAGCGTCGTCTGTGTCCAGGAGTGTTTCGGGAAGCCCGGGGGAGCTCCGCTCCTCTCCCTGCAGAGGCAGGTGCACGCCTGGAGTTGCACTTTCTCGGGGAAGTGACTCTCCCGGTTCCCTGGCTTCAGCCTGCGCTGCTGGGACTGGGGATGTCAGAAGCGCAGCCCACATCGCTAAGCGATGCTCTGGCTAGCCCTGCCGACAGTCCAGGAGTGTTAGAAATCCCTTGCCACCAGCACTTGTTTGTGCATAAATCACCTGGCACTTGTTAGGCATAAATCACTGGCTTATGTGCTTCCAGTGAGTTGGCTGGAGCTGGGATCTGGGACCCTCGTTGTTGGGGCATGTGTACCCCATCCCAAGGAGCTTGGACTACCACGGCTGGACTGACCTGTCCCCGTGGCAGGGGCTGGTTCCCTGCTGCGTGGTCCAGAGTTGCAGCAGAGCAGCTGAGGGTTTAGCTGGATGCTTCCCACTGGATCCTGGCAGGTGGTGCATGGGGCTGTGCTATTCAGTGGCATTGTTACATTTTTGATTGGGTATCCCCTCCGTCCCTTCCATCCCCTCCCCACTGCTGGGGCAGGTGCAGAGCATGGATGGTCCGAGAGGCAGCAGCAGGCAGAGCCTTGGAGGCTGCTGCGGGGCAAAGGGGAAGGAAGGGGACTTCAGCTGCTACGAGCAGGGGTGTTTCTCCTTCTTCAGTCCTGGGGCTTGCCCAGTTTCTCAATAGTAAAACCCAGTGATTTGGATGTTGCAACATCAGGCCTCTGCGTGGCTCCAGCGCGAGCACAGCTCGCCTTGATGAATTGCTGCTCTTTGTTTCCTCCCCTCTTCTGACAGTGCCCAGTATCCCAGCCTTCCTACAAACAATGCTCTCTATTGTACTCAAGCAACTATTTTCTGGCCCATTTTATTTTTTGCAGCTACAGTATGGATCCAGTCCAACAGATAGGCGCTTTAGCACGAGCGGTTTCTACTTGCACACTGCTTTACTGTTCAGGTTTGCCCGTGCCTAAACACAGAGTCACTGGGTGCAAAACATTTTCCCAAATGACAAAAGTCATGGTATGTGTTTTCCTTGTTTTCTTTTTCCAGACACACAATGGGGATCTTACAGTTAGACCCACATGCAAGCCTGGCTTTTCAGAAGAAGACTACACAGCATTCGTCTCCCAAAACATCATGGAAGGGCAGAAGTTACTCAAAGGTAAGTGGAATAAAAAGCTTAATAGGTGCTGCAATAACTGTATTTTCGGGAGGTGAAAGGAGGCTTGAAGATGCTGGTTTTGATGGTGAAATTGTCTGCAGAATTATGTTTGTAGGAGGATGAAACACTAAGTGGTTTACCTGAGCGCAGTTTTGAATACAGATGAATCATTCAGAGTGTGCGTGCTGCCTGCTTCAGGTGGATTGTTTGCCTATAGTATGCGAGGTCATCACTTCACTTTTAAGTCTCCCACTCCCACCCCGTCTGAAGGAACTCTACATTTGATATTTTAGAAAGTATTTTTATGTATGAAATTCTAAGATCCTTAAATTATCTCTGCTTTGAAATGCATGATAAAGCAGACGTTGTTGTTGGAAATGTGGTAAACAAGCCTACAGACATTCTGTTCACAAATGTGGCATTCATTTTCATTACTGCCCCACTGACAACATGAAAACACAAGCAAAAAGAAACTACCAATTAGCTTTATAGTAATTGCAGGATTATAACCACTTTTGTGATTGTAAACTCTAAGACGTCTTCGTAATCCAAATAACAATAGATTATCCTGTGTATTGATCTGTCTCCCTTTCAAGTTAAAAATAATTAAACTTTGTATTTCCATGATGCAGGAAATAATTGTTTCTCTCCAAGAGAATTTTTGAAGATCAAAATCTGCCCTCTTCCCCTCCCTCGGCACCCTCTCCTTGATTTAAATCACTAACCATTGGTGGATGTTACAGCAGTTCTAAAACCATAGTACGTTGTGGAAGTTGGGGAGCACGTCAGGACTTGACACTCTACTCAGGGGTTTATAAACCCTTTGCTACTTTCTCCTGAGTACATTTACTCTGATGCATGTTTCTCTGCCAGAAAGCTGGGATTTCTGTCTTCCTCCAGAGCAAACACCTGCTCCGTTACTTTGATTTTTCTCGAAAGCGAGGGAGATTTGTCAATGTTCTTCCTGGCTTCAGCAGAATCCAGGACTGGACATTTTTTCTCTACGTGAGTTGGCAATCAGTTTTGTTTCTGAGCCCGGTTGTCTTAGTTTTGCTGTTCAGGAATTCTCTTGACTACCCTGGCATCAGTTAGTAGATGTTGGGGATTTTATTTTTAGTTTGAAAGATAACCAAATACGGGTGTGACTTAAACAAACCCAAGAATATAGCAACACATGAAGAGACCAAATACCAATTGTTTACATATTTAGCAACACTTTTTCCCAAACTTACACACTGTAAGGCTTTACAGGTCACTCTGTAAACTGAGTAGATTTCATGCTTTTTGGCTTTGGAAATTATTTGATAAACAATGTCCTCCAAATACTGTAGAAAATAATGTCATTAATATACTTGCTCGCAGGAGTATTTTTTGCAATTTAGTGCTTGATAAATTGTGCTGTGTGTTTATGTAAGTGGACAACAGGGATGGAGCAGAAGGTCTGTTCAGAGGAATTAGCTGGCAATGACTTTGCAGACAGCATAGTGGCTGTCACTTCATTTCAATTGCAACTGATAATTTTTAAATATAAAATTATATTTAGATAGGCTGTCAAGTTGATTTGAATGGAAATATATTTCTATTTAATTTTGTCCTTTAGGGGGCCAATTGTAGTTTTGCATTAGTCATGGCAAACCTGCCACTGATTTAGGGCCGACCTGGCCCTCAGGGTGTTACATGTGCATGCACCACTTCTGAGATGCGTGTCCTGATAACATTATCACGATGGATGTGATTTGTAAGCATTTTGTCAACTGAGAGAGAAAGAAAAAAGTGCAAATGCTGTGTTTGCTAATAAGTAAACTATCATTTTTACACCTTTTAATCTACAGTCAAATACATGCTGCTGTTTATCATAGGAAACAAATATATCTAATTAATTTGTACAATAATGGGGGAGAAAATCTGCTGCATAAAATTCTTCTTCATGCTTGTGTTGTTCTTTATATATACTCTAGCATGTAAAATTGGTAGTTTTCCAGTTTAGGTTTAATTTTACTTCCTAACACTTGATATGTCTGAAGCATAAAATGTTTATCTCTTTCTTCCATCTGGGTGAAGTATTGTACAATAGTTCAGACCAAAAATGGGTTCAGATTGCTTACATTATCATGTTTGATAGATTGACATATGTACTGTTTCACACCATCTTACCACGCAAAGCTTTGCTGCCAGCTACCACCATCTTATTCATCAGCATTCAGTAATTCATCTTCAGGCCAAATGGGACTGCTTGCCTCCAAAAAAGTAGGTAGGGATTTACCTGTCGGTGCTTTCATGGAACTGGGGAGGGGGGGGAGAATCCCCCAGATTGCCCTTGGGGGATTCCAGTGGGCAAACATGAAGTCTTTATGCTGCATAATCCTCCTTGCTTTGTCCTCAGGAAGGAGATGTGAGCAGTCCTGGGACAGTTTATACTCCCTAAAGGTTTGTCCATCAGAAATGGGGTAGTATGGAGAGCTCAGCACAGCGGTGAATTTCAGCCAGCGTTGGGAAGTTTAGATGTTACGTGGTTTGGGGCAAGTTGTGTGGCAATAAACCCAGCGTTTCCCTTTTAAGCTTTGTAACATCCAGCTCTCAAACGTAAGCAGTGTTATGAATGTATCAAAATCAAAGTGCTTATAGTATTCTAGGTTTGAATCCAGTTAAACAGATAATGACTGCCTATAATTGACTTCTTCCAATGGATATAGCTTAGCCTTAATTTGACAACAAGAGCTTTTACAGAGTCATTGTTTTATTATAAGTATGCCATAAGCTATTAACTACTACTTTGTGGTTCATCTTATTTGCCTGAGTCAGCTCTCTTAACATCCTCAAAACATACAGATTCTAGCAGGAGCTATTTGTTACACAGTAATTAACTTGTTTATGATAAATGGATGGGAGAAATGTCACGGCATTTTGTTTTATGTATAAATGAAAAGCATTTGCATTCCAAAAATTTCATGTTAATTAGACTTAAAATAGTTTTCCCCAGTAGTGCCACAAATACCACGTATTGCACATCGCTGCCAACGTAGCCTGATGATGGGGTATCAGCTGAGTTGATTTGTGGAGCCAGCGCCTTCCTTAGAAATGCTGTCCCTGAATCTCTTAATAAAAGTTAGCGGGGTGTAATCAGTTACAATTTTTGATCTTTGTTTGCAGGATAATAAACTTAGTCTTGATCGCTAATGCATGATAATGTCTAAAATAGGATCATTAACTTTTTTCTTTTTTAGCCTAAGGAAAAATCTCAAAGCCTGCAGTATGGCAGAGGACAATTACGGCACAAGTATCTTTTTTCTTTTTGTTAATTATAAATGTTAACTTAAAATGGTGAGAACATTGGTCCTGCGGAGTGGGGAGCAATTACATGCAGTACTGCACTGGAGACAGTTCAGGACTGACTCGGGGGATCCGATACCTGAGTTAACTCAGGTGTACGGGGATGCTGATGACTAGTGGCCTCCTGGGAAAGGAGAGGGATAAGGAGTAGGATGCTGAGAGTGATACATGATATGGTCTAAGGGGGGTTGATACTCTCGATGTTGGGTTTATGCCCTTTTCTGTTTTTGAAAATTGTAATTTAAAAAAAGGACGTTCTTCAAGATTAGAAATTCAAGTTTTATTGGCATGCTGTGAGACCGTGGCAACTGGTAGTGGGTGGAATGACATCACGGTGTTAAATGTATTATTTCTCCAGCGTAGTACCATCACAGTTATAGCACAGTCACCTCTCAGAAATCCAGCTAAACAAAACAACTCATAGCTTTCCCTACAGTCAGGAGACAACACACGCAGTTGAGGCATACAGCCCCTTTTTTTGTTTTTCTGTGCATCTCTTCATCTGCAGTGATTCACGTTTCTGTTGCCCATCCTAAATAGTTCCTATACTGATGTAGCAGGGTAACTTCACTTGTGTAGGCAGTTACGTTTGGGTAGAAGCACGTGGAAGCACAGTTTATTTTCATATGGGAAGATGAATAAACTGTGCCAGCATGTTCTGCTTTAAGCAAGTGTATCAAACCAAAGGTAGCCAAGCTTCATGCAAATGTATAAAAATGTAATTGCTTCCACGCTAGGATTTTTACTAGTGTTATTTTTGGCTAAAACCAAATAAATACATAAAACCTTTACTGAAATACTACTTTTTTCATAAGAATTCTGTATGGAGGCCATCTCTCATAAGCTTGTTTTGGGGTTTGTTTTTTTTTTAGAGGTTGGATGTTCTCCATGGCCAAAGCCTTTTGTTTTCCACACTGAAGTTTCAAAACCTCCATCCTATTCAGCCCTCATCACCTCCAATAGTAAAACTTAGGAAGGCTGCAAATGCTGTTCAGAAAGTATAGAACAGATGAACCAGAAAACCCCAACACCCCAAATCTTCATGGATAGTGTGGAAGCAAACATTACATTAAAAAAAAAGGGGGGGGCGGGGGGGAGAACCTGAGCAAGCCTTTGCAAACTATGTTTGAGTCTGATTACTTTTAATTCATGTAGTACTAACTGTAGGGATATATACCGTACCTCCCTTTGGAGGTAAATGTACTGTATTCTTGTGGTTAAGGTAATACAGGGACCTGAATGTGGAGGGTGCTTGTGAAATGTACTACCAGCTCTACTTGAAAATAAACATACAGCCCCAAAATACTACTGCATACATGAAATTTTGGCCCCTGTGAAAGCGTGAGACAAATAAATCTTTCAGGAGGAATGCTAATAGCTTAGCCAGCGTACCCCTGGGGTAACAAACAGTAACTTAGCAAGCAAATGTGTCTCTGCAGGGCTGTGTGGCTGCAACACGTGAATTAGTTAATGGGGACGTTCTGCCCGTCTGTATGTCTGGCCTCCCACTTTTCCTGGGTCTAGGGTCCAAGAAAGACATAGGTACCTGGCTGCTGTTACATTTGGTAGGAGCCTGGTTCCTAAAGGCTTTTGCAGGTCAAGGTCTGCCTTTGAAGCACGCTTGGGAGGATGCTCCATCCCGAAGGCATCCCGCCTGCAGCCCCGGGGCGTGCAGGGTGCCTGCCGCGCTGCCTGCGCACCCAGCCATGCCTGTGTCTTCCAAGTGCCCTTTGGTGTGTCATACGGATGGTTTTTGGAAGCGAAGACTGTAAGGCATGTTGGGATTTGTTCTGGGGTTTGGTGGGATTCTTGAGCACCTCTTGAGGGTTGCTCGGTCCTTGTTGCAGTACGGAAGCTCTGCTGCAGCCTGCTGAAGTATCTGCTGCCTTCTCTGAGCTGCTCCGAGGTTAAAAGACAGAGAGACTTTTCCATTCATGCTTTCATTATTTTCTGGTCTGTGATTCTGCATGAAAAGCAGTTACTGGAGTTATCGTACACATAATTAGCTTCACAGTTCCTTAATAAAATCTGAAAGTAGGCGAAAGTCCACCGGGAGCCCAGAACTCTTTCCCTAACCTTGCTTCATTCCTTCCTTGGAGGAAAAAGAGGCAGACAGACAGCAGCTTTCTACGTGAAGCTTGTACATGCTCCAGTGAAGCTGCCTCTCAGAAAACACTTCTCCCGTTCCACAGGACAACTTCTTTTAAAAGCAGTTCCTCTTGATGGGCATGTTGCAAATCAAAATCATAATTTCAATCATGAGTTCCAGGGGAGACCCCAGAAAGAGCTGCTGCAGATTGGGGAACTGCTGATGCATATTTATTTTTAATGTTATTCTTCAGATCTAACTTCTGACACCAAAATGATGTTTAAAATGACATTTTTATCTAAATAAAATTGCAGTTAATGAGACCGGAGTAGTCAATAACACTCTGTAGAGTTAATCCCCTTACACTGTTTAATAACTGTATATATTGCTTTCTAGATCAGAGCTTTGAACCAAATTCCTCAAACCCAAGTAAAATTACTTTTTTCTGCATTCTGGGGAGCTCACTGATTTTTATCTGAATAAATCTGCTTCTCCAACAACAAACTCGGAGCTTCTCTCTCTTTTTTTTTTTTTTTTTTTCCCCAGGAATTTGTTAAAGAATTGCACGGCTTCAAATTAGGCACTCTAAAAAAAAATATTAAGGAAGAAATTGAAACAGCAATTTCTATTGAATAATTTATTAATTTCTTTATTTATGCTTAGGCTTTTAGGAAATAACCATGTCTGGAACAGTATCAATTTGTTACTTATTGTGAAATACCTGTTGTTTTGAACTCCAAACGGATGATGTTAGGTCTTTAAAGGTTAGAAAATGTTAATTTTAAAGTCACTTCTGTGTTTGGAAACTGCCTGTCGCTGACAGAGCTCATGAGCTCTGATCTCACAGAGCAGAAGCTGAAAGCATTTGGGAAACTCTGTTTTGCATGTGGTAAATTAAAATTATTTATTCTAGCAGTGAAATATTTTCTTGCTTAATTTTCATTGACCTAATGCCAGTTCTTATTGCCTAATTTCATTGATATTTATGTGCAAGCCTCCTTCTGCCTTAATTTCTGACCTGGAAATGAGTGTAATGTTTTTCTAGAGGTACGTTATTTCACTGCAAACTAAAGCTGGTGAAGCACTTAGTTCGACAGTAGCATGGGCCATGTGCATAGCTCATAGAATATTTTAGTAATATAGATAGTACTTAAAAGTCTTATTTGAAGGGCAAGAAGAGATTAAAACTACAGAGGATAGGATTTCATTGGAAATCTGCTTCTTAATATTTTTTCCTATAATAGAATGAATATGAGTAACATAAGGAAAGAAGGGAGTTTCTGCTCAATTTGAGGTTACTGGTATATTCAGAATTAGTGTCATTCCTGTATAAAACCTATTTTTTTTATTTTTAGGCAAATGGAAATAGTAAGAACTAAGACCAGAAAGCAGTGTTTGAAAAATAAAGACTGGTATTTGCCTCTGGGAATTCCAGTTTCCAATGGTTTGACAAGGATTTTGAGATGAGCTTGTGCCAGTGACCAGTTTCGACAGGACCCCGATCTCAAGCACTGCTGTAGGAATTTATGCTGGCTTGATGGACTCGACCGTATCCATTTTTGTGTATGTAAACCTTTTGTGCACTAGCCAAAGGTTCTGAAGAGTATTTGGCCTCACGTTCAATTTTTCTTTTTGTGCTTAAGTGACCCCCCCAATGCTGCTTTTTCAGGTAACGCTCAGAAGTGTCCTTGGCCAGTCGTGCCATCAGAGAGTTGTCTTGCTGCTCAGTATACTGTGATGTATTGGTTTTGATATTTTGTTTAAATATTTATTTATTAGTATTTCTGAAAGGAGAGGCTGAGAGAGCTGGGATTGTTTAGCCTGGAGAAGAGAAGTCTCAGGGGGAGACGTTATCATCATGTATAAATACCTCATGGGAGGGCGTAGAGACGATGGAGCCAGGCTCTTCTCAGTGGTGCACGGAGAAAGGATAAAAGGAAACGGGCACAAACTGAAGTGCAGGATATTGCACTTAAATGTGGGAGAAAACTGTCAGTGTGAGGGCTGTCAGACCCTGGAAGAGGTTGCTCAGAGATGCTGTGGAGTCTCCGTCCTTGGAGATAGTCAGAATCCAGCTGGACACAGTCCTGGAGCTGCTCTGGCTGACCCTCCGCTGAGCAGGGGCTTGGACGAGATGCTCTGCAGAGGTGCCTTCCAGCCTCCGCTGCGCTGTGGTCCTGTGAAACGCCTTACACGTGAATATATGAAAAGGCAGAGTGATGAACTGAGCTTTTCTGCAAATACAGATCAAATAGCCTTAAATAAAAACATTGCAACAGCCTGCAAAAAATGGTCTTTACAGGGAAATGGTGTTTCTGTAACTTCTTGGAAGCATAACCTCTAAAGAGAGAAGAATTGAAACACCAGGGACCAGCATTCTGCTGTTTGCTTCCTTTAATGTCCAGACTGAACTTGGGCATAGTTTGTCTCCTGGCGTAAGGAAATGTTACACTTAAATTCAAAAAGCTACTGGTTTCCTCTTTATTTTTGGTAGAATAAAAGGAGAACATATGGAGTTTCTGTTTTCCCAAAATATTTGTCATTAGTACTGGCTGCTTCACTTCTTTCAGCAGAATCTTTCCCAAGCAAATTTTCTGCAATATAAAAAATAGTTGAGTGGAACAAGATTTCTTTTTGCCACAGGCTTTATGATTTTTCTTGCTTGTATTCATTGTCTGTAATTTATTTATTAATCTTCAATTGCAGTTGCACAGAGGGAGAGAGAAGTGGCAAATGTTCTGGCATATGGGCTGCACTGTCATTGGAAACAGCGACTTTGAGCCGCTCTTGCTGCCCCGTTCCTCATGACCCCGGGCTCCAGCGTCTCTCTTTGCCAGCCTGTTTAGATTCCTGCTTTCTGCTCCTTTCCAATACAAAATTTTAATTATTTTTTGCTTTGCCCTCGCTACTTTCCTGCCACTGTTCTTCACCGCTTGCCAGCATTTTGTAATAGAGAGCCAGTGGCAGTAATTCAGCACTCTGCTAGTTACGCTGTGCAATAGCTGCTGCTCGGAGGGGTCACATAAGCTACAGCCTATTAACATTAGCATGGTAATAGCAGCCACTATGTGGAACGCACAGTGGGAATGTTGGAAGCTCCTCCAAGGACCCTGAAGATATGTACGGGCCACCCATGAAGGAAGGAAAAAAAAAAAAAAATGCCCTTTCTGCTTTGAAATGAGCCAATCTGTGTGTTTCATTGATACCCAGAAGCACTGCAATCATTAAGGCTATTACTATGCCTATTATAAATCACAATTTTGTAGCAGTTCATAGATTAGTCACAAAAATTACTCTTAGTCTAAAATTTTGTTACACTGAGTTTGTCTAGTAGCAATTCCAATCCTTATTAAACAAAACTGTCTTTAAAATAATTATGAATATAGCAATTATCCAAAGATAAATAGTCAAGATTACAGAAATTGTTCCATACAAAGCCATGTGTCGGCTTGTTCTGTTGGTTTGTGTCTAGAGAGTCATAAAATGCAGGTCAGTGAAACAAACGTTTGTTATTTCACCATGTAGCAGGAAAAGCATTTTGGGATTCTTGGTATATGAAGTAAAAACATCAAGAAATGAGTTTCTGAAGAAGTCAAAAAATAAAGAAATTATTGCACTTGGAAAAAATGCAAATCACGACCAAAGCATAACATCTAATAACTGGTTTGTTCCTGACGTAGTCAGTGGTGATTAATGGATAACTCTACCCTGAGTGTTTGGTGTCTGCCCTCTTGTTGCTTCTGGCCATACAGGTTTTTTTGAGAAGTCTCACTGATTTCACGGAGAGCTGTTTGTAGTATTACCTGGACCTGCTCGTGCTCGTTACCGTCTGTTCGTTGGCCTATCACAGACTCATGGAAAAACAGGGCTGGAGGAACTCAGAGGGATGTGTGATGCATGCTCCTTCCTCAGAGCATGAGCAGCTCCTTTGTAATAGGTTTGTCCCCAGTGTGGCCTTGAAGATCCAGTCGTAGGGACCCCAGCCAATATATTGTATTGCTTCCCTTTCTTTCCTTCGTGTTTAAGCTGCAGCTCTCTTGGTGCAATTTAAACCTGTTGCTATTTGTCTTGTTCATCATAGACACAGAGAAGAGTTGTTTTTTTTTTTTCCCAACATACTTGAAAAACATTTTTTTTTTTTTTACCAGCTTCCGTAGGCTGAACCACTCATTTTTTCCCTTTCGTGTGTCATGCCGGGGCTCCCTTCTCTGAGCATTTTTCTTTGGTACTAGCTTGATGCCCCAAGTTGATGTGACTATGCCAGCCAAGTCTCGCAGTGCTGAACAGACGACGAGGAGTACTTTGCCTGTTTTGCAGGCAATACTCCAGTTGATTTATCTAATGTGATGATTGCTTTTTTTTCTTAACAATATGACACTGTTGACTCATGTTCAGCTTATGATCCAGTATAACCTCCCACATCCTTTTTTTGAAGAACTGCTACCTACCCAGTCATTTTCTATATGTGTAGTTGATTAATCCTGCTGAATTGGGTTACCTTCTATTGATTGAGATCTTTGGGGGGGGGGGTTTGTTTGTTTTACAGCCTGATCTGACTTGTTAGGATTGTTTTGAATTCTAATCTTGACCTCCAACAGAGCTGCAGTTGCATCCTGCTTTCGTATCGTTTGCAGATGTAACAAACATATGCTGCATTCCTTTATCTGTTCTGTTAATAAAAGCGTTGAACAAAACCAGTTCAGAACAGACTGTCGCAGAGCCCATGTGATAGAGCCTTCTGCTTTGACCATGAACCATTAAAACTTACACTATGACTAAAGTTATTGAAATAACTAGAATTTTAATAGTGGTTTATGATCTGAGCCTTTTATGTCTTGACGCTGTATGTGTGGGATCTGTAGGAACACAAATCCAAACGTCTCCATTTGTCAGTACTTTCCCTGGCTTTCATGAGAGTTACAAACATTGGGATCTTTTGAGTTTTCACCATCTACAAATATTCCAGATTAAGGCTGGGATAGGTTCATGCGAGTTAAATAAAATACTGTTGCTGTTGGAGGGGAAAGACTGCTTCCGTTCTCCGTCCAGCATTGGACACACTGAATTTGTAGGGTTTTTTAGATGCCTCAACTCAACTGCTGGCCAGCCCCTGAGGTCTGTTTCCAAGCTACAGGACATGCTTTTTGGGCTGGCCTACCCTGAGACTGGTGAGATCTGCTCAGAAGAGGATGTTTTTATTGCAGGAGCTGTTACTAATCCCAGCATGAGCTGAAAGACCAAGATTAAAGTAAAACTGCAGTAGTGAATGGGAGCGTTGTACCTGTATGTAGAGTGTGGATGGTCTCCTTGGTACAGTCTGTGTTTTTACTCTGCTGATGGATTTTGACTTTTGCTGTGTCCCATTTCCCACCCTGGGATCTGTCCAACCTTGTCATGTGTTGAGGGCTCTCCATGTGTTTGCTCCATGCAGAACAGTTAGGTATTGCACTGCCTGTTTGTATCATACCTGTATTATTCACAAAGCTTATTAGAAGGCCCAGCCCACACTTAAATGTTTTTCTGTTTAGTGTCCCTGTTTAATTTTGCCCGTCGTGCCTGTGGTTTTGGTGAGTGAAGCAAGCCAGATGCATGCTGATCTCTGTTAGAGGAAGAGACTCCCTCTGCTGATAAGATCTGATTCTGGAGCATCTCACTTCAGGGGGGAGAAGAGAGTGGGGCTAGTGGATTTCCAGATGGAAGATTATTTATAGAGTATTTCCCCCCCCAGTGAAAGTGCTTCCCTGGGGAATCAGAAAAAGTCATCATTTCAGGTTCTGCATGCCTTCCTACTTGTCTTTCAGGAGCCTAATTATTGCTGGCTGGTTGCTTAGTTCCCTTGAAAACAGAAGGTTTATACAATTACACATGAAAGGCAACTGTTTTGCTCATCTCCAGAAGCTTTAAATATTTTTATTTTGTGCCTTAATTATTTGGGTGAATTATTCTTTCATTTATTTATCTTTTCATGGGCAACTGAACATTTTTCAATTGATTCCATGTCCTTTTTTGCCTTTTGACCCTGTGTGGAGGATAAAGAAATGTGGGGAAATGGCATTAACAAAAAAAAGAAAAAAAGCTTTTTGATGTTGTTTGAGTTTTCCCTTTCCTGGGGAGAGAAGGGAGGATGGGTTGAGGATGAAGAAAGGTAAGTCTATGGTTGCTTTGACAAGGGAGAAACTATAGGTCCTGCTAAGATTTGGTGTGATGAAATCTTCTTCAAGGATGACAACTATCAAAAATGTTTGGATTACACCCAAACATTTCCCTGTACTGTGTTCAAACTACGAGATCCTCTTCAGGAGAAGTTTAATGATTTCTAGATCACTAAACTCCAGATGCTTGTTCCAATAACTGAATAGCAGATTGATTATGTCTGTGCAAAGTTTACCAAAAGAGATTTTTTTTTGTTTGTTTGTTATTTGCCTGGAGTTGAAAGTTAACAGGCTGCTTGCTATCCCTGGTAACAGGCAAGCTACTCTCACCATCCAGGATGGTTTTGATAACCTCCTGACTAGAAGAAACCCAAGTAGAAGGGTTGTGTGGGGCAGTTAGAAATGTTAGGTTTTGTGTTAGACATAAAATAGAGGTTTAATCCCATACTGATCGCTGAATACCCATTGCATGAGTCTTTGTGGGAATTTCTGAGAGTGGTGAATTAACCGCGGTGTTTTGGCAAAGCTCAGTGCAGACGATGCGTTTTACTGGAATGAATTTTCCTAGTATTTTCAATAAAACAAAGTTTTATTTTTCCTTTCTGCTGTGAATTGAGGCATAATGTTGGCTGTATCCAGTTAAACAGCAGCAGAACTGAGCAATAGTGGCACAGCTGGTTTTACCTTTATAATAATACAGCAAGTTTCATTGCCTGGGAAGACGTGATGCCGAAGCAAAGTTCTGTTAGTGCAGCAGTGGCGTCCTTTGGCAATGCGACTGTGCGAGGGAGAGTTTAACATCTGGGGAGTGGGGTTGCTCCTGGGGAAAAAAAATAGAAAATTAAAATGAGGGGGGTGGGAAGAAGAGGTGTTGCGTGCTGAGTGCCGAGAGATGTGGGTACACCACAAAACTGCTGGGCTGTGGTTCACGTTGGGTCTAGACAACTCCAAAAATGGTGGGTATGATGGAGACCTATAGAGAAGACAACATTTCTGCCACAGTTTATTAACAGCTTAAGTGATGCTTTTTTTTTTTTCCCCCAACCTTTCATCTGCATTGGGGTCCTTTGTGAACAGCCTCTGATTGCAATATGTGTGTCTGCACCTCCAAGAAAAGTTTGTAGGGAATTCCCATGCCAAGAAACCTACTGTTCTTAGGACAGCTGTCCTGAAAAAAGGGGGAGGGGAAAAAAAGAAAAGAAAAAGAATAATAATAAAAAAAAAAAGCTCAAGGTTATGTACTAAAATCAGTAATGTGCTCAAAAAAGTTAATATCTGGTGAATGTCAGTTAAGTACTTCCCCAGCTAATAAATAGCTTAGGAGGCATAAAATTTAATACTTTTCAAATTGTAGAAGTCTTTGCAGAAGACTTTTAAATGGGACTCATTGGAAGCAGATTTAACACTGACCTGTTCAGAGGTGGGTACTAAAAAAGATCTGATGGAATGAAACTACATCTCTTGAATATAGAGGCGTTTTGGCTTAAGTTTTTCTTTCGTTAAGTTGCTTCTGAAACAGTTTATTTTTAAGTTCTTGTGTAACACGTCGTAATTCAAAGTGCTTCTGAAGGCGCAGCTGGCTTGGGAGTGGGTCACTGTGCTGCAGAAACAGGGTGAAGAGTGACCACACAGAGTTTTTCACATGGCCGTGCCTACGGGTTCTGCTCACTTTCAGTCTTAAAACATGAATCCGCTGCCCCCGTAAGGATCTCAAGCACCAGAATGATTCTCACTTCCCTTCTGATCTTTCCCCACCACGGGGACCTACGGGAAGCAAATGCGAGAGGTGCACATTTCTGAGGGCAGTATTAGGCACACTCTATCTTGGGCAAAGAGCTTTTTTATTTTATTATGGAGCTTTCTTTGAGAGGTGAGCAGATGAGCAACAGAAACTGCTCTGAGGTCACCGAGACATGATGTAGTAGTTACAAGTTTATTTGGAAATCAGAGCAAACCAAACCTTGCCCCAGTTGGCTTGCTTCCTGACAAGCAGAGCCCCGTTTTTTCTAGTCATGTGTTTTTTCCTAATCCCACTGGCAGTCAGTTTTTGGCAGTTACAGTTAGGACGAAAAAAAATAAAATGAAGTAATACATGGCATTTGTTTTGGCCCCAGCCATGACTCATAAATAGGGATAACATCTGTGCTGATAGTTTTTCATGATACATAACCAGATTCAATAGGCAAAGTTGTCATTTATTGCTGTTCTTTTCCCATTGTTATATTTAGGGAGCTCCAGTGTAAAGAGCAAAACTATATACTTATGTATGTTACTCATGTATAGATCAGAATTTATATACATCTTGTGCATTTTAATTTAGCCACTCTATCGCATTCAACTAAAAATGGCTTATTGCCTTTTCCTGAGCTTTACAAAACTTTTTCGAGATCCTTCCCAAATCTTAGTCTGTTGAAGACTCGTACTGCTGCCAAGTCTACACCATTCTTTTAATTAAAAGACAAAAAAAGAGAAGTGAAACTTCAGTGAATGTAAATCCTTATAATCCTGAAATGATGTAAATCAGTGCAACTCCCGAAGTCATTGGAACTACTCTGACTTACATCTACTGAAAATCTGGCACATAATATTCCTGCTGGTCTTTTCTTTTGCCCAATAGTTGCTCTACACGGAGTTGGCACTGCAGACAAAGCGCTCTCTTACAAGCTGATAGAGGGTGGCACGGCTTCCAGCACTGCTGATTCAGCACAGCAGAGGCCATTTTCCTGATTTCTTTGTGAGCTAGATTAAATTACTCTGCAGGCTGGACTGGAGCCACAGGCCATAGTTTTACAGCCTTATAACATGGTATCCTAGCCCATGGCATCCGAGAGGTCTGGCTGTGCGTAAAGCTCTTCTGCTTCCCTGCAAAGGATTTTTAGATTTGGCGATCTGTCCCTTTATAAGGCTAACGCCAGCAGTACTGAAAATATTTTGATTGTCTCGTTGAGATGTAATAAAATGGGGTTCTGTTAATTGAAGGAAGGGATATCATGGGGATCAGGTTAGTATGAAAACTCCACTGTGTGTGTTTGTCATGGCAACGTTTCTTTAGATATGCCTTATGGAATTACAAGATAATAAATAATGACTGTAAGTTTTTAATGAATATAACACAAGGGTAGCACCAGTGAGGCATCCTGCCTGAGTTCAGGGGGGTTGTGCCACTAGAGCTGTTCGAATGACTTACCAAAATTTTGGAAAACCCCTTTCCTTTTGTGTCAGTCTACGGACATTTCTTGTCAATTCTGAGCGGGTTTGGAATTGAACCAAGGGGGTGAAGCAGTGGGATGCGCTTTGTCGTGAGCTCTGTCTTGTTCACATCCTACAGAGCTGAGAAGTGGGATGTCTGTGACTACTGTAGTAGGCACATGAGTAGATGAAAAACCATGTTTTCTGTTCACTGATGACAACTGGCTTCATGTATTGAAAAAAAGCATAGCCAGCTCTGCTGTGCTCTCCAGTTGGGCTTCACAATTGCAGCTCATAGCCAACTTGGTCTGCGTTGCTTTGGCCAAGTCTGGATGTTGCTCCAATTTACCCCTCTGCCCTCCGATGCTGCTGATCTAGCCAACAAGGAGTGTGGTGAATGGAGAAAACGGCACTGTTAATGGGAGGAGGAAAGGTCCAACAGATGAAAAGTAAAAGCCATCCTGCTTCCAGAGAGAACAATCTGAGCTGATCCTGTCTAAGCCAGGTGTGCGAGAGAAGCTGAGACCAGGCTTAAAGAATTTTCACAGTAAGTTTAGAAGTTTCACTTTACCTCTTCTCCCTCGCCTGAGTGTCTAATCACTTTGTTTTCTCACTTTAAGGCACTTGCATTATATCAGAAAGGTAGACCTTCCATACATGTGGTTATCTTTGAGTTGCCTTATTGCTTTTCAGCTTTATCTTTGTAGTTTACAAATAAAAAAAAAGCACCACCAAACTACACCTCCTGGTTTTCATACAAAAATGGACGTATTTTTACAATTAAAGAGTATTATTGTATCAGAACATTTTTCAAACAATAATTCCCTGAGTGTGATACAGAGGTGAAGTTCACATTGCAAAACAAAGGTGGGCAAGTGAGGAAAGTTGTTTCTGAGCCATTTGTTCTATTTTCTGAGAATTAGCTCAGTCTCACCGTATCAGGTAGTGAGCCGTGCAAAGGGTTTATCTATTGATTTCTGAATGTATTGTGCAGTTAATCTAAAACTTCTTTCCCCAGTGGAATTTCTATTCAAAAGGCTGTAGCCAAACTCAAGAAAGTGATTTGATTTGGGAAGTTTGAAAGAATAATAAAAAAAGGATTGATGCAGCTGGATTTTCATGAGCTCAGGTCTTCTAGTAAAATACGCAGATTTCTTCCTCCTGTATGTATTCGTGATGGTTTGGTTCATTATTTAGGAGGAAAGCAGAGTATGGAGATCACTTGTTTCACTTCTGAGAAGTTGCAATAATGAAACATGTTCAGAGGAAAGTTATGAGAATAGTTTTGGTGATATAGCAAAATATAAACATTAATGGGTTTTAAACTATTAAAATTTCATGCTAGCAATGCGTTATTGTAATTTCCTAATAAGAGAAATGTGGCAAGGGAATTGCACAATATATGTAGAGGGGCTTTACCCCTCGGGTATTTCCAACATCCTTTAAGTAGCTGAGGAAACTATATCTTTTAAAAGATCTATGGCAGGAGAGTAGATGGTGCTTTCTGGACACTCTAGTTATTAAAATGTTCCTTACTTTTTCTAAGAACTGAACACAGGAGTAAACAGGCAGTTAAAAAACCCCCAAAAATACTTCTTTGCCTTTGAGTGGACTAGTATTTCTTCATCTGTTGTCTATAGTGCAGGAGTTAAAGAAAGAATTAAATGGATGAGAAAAATAAAACAAAATAAATTGAGGTATTTTTGCCTTTTTGGGTCTACAGTCCTGTCTTGCTGAAGTCAGTTGCCTTTGACTTCACGGTGCCCATGACTGGTCCAATAATAGGTTTATACTATTTCATTAGGACACTGTCAAATTAAATCAAGGAAGGTGGACTCATGTCTAAAAAGAGCTTCCTTGTGAGTGTTCCCTGTCTCTGGAGCGCTGCAGTTTGTTGGAGCTGACGATTACTACTAAGTCGGGTTTGCAGATATGCTTGTTGCTCTTATTTATGCAAAAAATGCAGCTCTTTGGAGGTATGTGATTAACCTGAGGCATTACTTTATTGCATGCCCAGGTGGGAAGCTGGAAATTAAGAGTATGCATGAAGAATTATCTGGATATGGGGAAAAATGTTGTATTAACTATGCAGTTAGTCTTTGTCAGTAGCATTTATAGTTTCTTCAGTCCTTGTGGTGAGTAACCTAGCAGAAATTATTGGTGAATAGTTCAATCTGCTTAAACGGGCTGATTTTCTTGAGTAGGCAGAAATTACATCTTATTTCACATCTCAGATTTACTTTAAATGAAAGGCCAAATCCAGATTTGACTTGCTTTTCTTCCCAACCTCCTATTTAAGTGCTGGGTGAATAGGACGCGTAGGATTTGCCCTAGTGAACCCTTGAGAGTAACTCAGTTTACCAGAGCTGGGCTAAAGAGCTGCGAATGGTTAAGGCTGCACTAGAGATACAAGTTTTTGAACCAGATAGGAAAAGAGGGAGATATATATATATATATTTATTTTTTTTTTTAATCCCTGATGTAGAAATAAGTGCTTTAGAATATCTGAAACATCCACCAGTATCATTTCACTGCTGGGAATCGGGTAACTGTGTAAAATTATATTGACCTGAGGGGATTGAAATATAGAAGTGGCCGTGCGCTTAACTGTGCAGGAATCAAACTGTTTTACTGATAACATTTTATTGATTCATCTTCTCTCTGTGTTACAAGTAGCCCGAAGCTTTGCAAAATGAGCTGGCAATGTTTTTGTGTTGTGGACATTGCAGCATTGCAGCTCTTCATAGGTATTGAAATTTTATATATGGGCTGAGAGCTCAGATAATTATTGTGATTTGTAATGACTGAGACTGCAGATGGGGCTTCCCAGAGGTTTCATTTCAAGCTAGATAACTGGTAATTTCTCTTTTCTGTTTAAGAATCTGTTGTCCCTCCTTTTCTCTGCAGCTGTTAAGGTTTCTCTCTGTGAAAAGCGGAACCGTATCTCTGACTTAATGAAGATGCGTAAAATGATTGAAATTGCCTTAACAAGGCAGCTCTCTATATACAGTAGCAATGAAAATGTGTCTTGCTGTTCGCAAGGGATACTTTGTCCTTTTCATAAAGGAACTGTGGTTTCTAACCGTATTATAAAAATAATAACAATAAAAAAAATCCTTCTTACGATAAAGCTTGAAGAAAATGAATGGCTTAAAAACCCACAATGGCAGATTGTGAGTTTAACCTGCATGTGTTGACTAATTAAATTCTTTTGAAGGAGCTAATTTCATGTATTTTATTTAATGAAGGCTTACTTAAGATTTTAATGATGTGGGTCTTTTCTCTTCAGTAGAATGCCATATTGACTCATGACATATTTTTACACAGGCTTCATTCTGCCGTGAACAACACTAGTTGAAAATGTGAGCGCTTGATAAAGTATCATTAAATTAGCTTATTGTAGTTGCAGATTTTTATTATGCTACTTCACTGAGATATGAATTGATCGCGTTGTACTTGCTGTTTTTTAAAGGTGCAGCATTGTTATTGATTATGCTACTTTATCTCAAGTGTTTCATCAGCCTGCTGGCAGGCTTGTTCCCTCTGCAATTTTAGAAAGTACTAGCCTTTGTGCTTTTTTTCCCCGTGTGTTTCATGTGTTTGCATGTCTTTTTCTATTGTAAATACACTGAAAGAGGTTGCAAATCGTGTTTGTACCGTGCCCTTGCGCACAGCAGGTCTCCTCCGTCCTGGGGCTTTGGGTGCTGCCGTGGGAAGGAGAAGCGGTTGGTGTCCTGCTCAGGGGTGCTGCTGAACGGTCTGGTGTCCTGGGCTGATTTCCAGGGAATCCGTCAGATTTACGAATGCCAAGGGCAAAATCAATTCTGCTCAAATTTTATAGCATATGCATTTGGAACAGAGGTTTCATCTGTGCAGTCGATGTAATTGTTTGTAATGCGATGTATGTCACCAATGAAGTCAGAAAAACAAGAGCGTACGTCTTAGATAGTAAAACTTTCAGCTATTTTTCCACGTTAACTTGAATAGTGGATTTCTTCTGTAAGGCTTGGAACACCCAGACCTATTTCAATACTAAGTGTATTGGAAAAGGATTGCTGTCAAGGCTTGTCCATCTAATTAAATTCCCTTATTAGCACCGGAGCTGCAGTATTCCAGAGAAGACATTAGATGAATAGTCTTTCCAACCTATCTAGATTAAAACTAGATGGCCCTTCATCAAATGCTAAGCTAGAAGTCCAACAACAAGATATGTAAGTGTTGCTCTAGTCGCCCTTTTTGTGTGATCTGTTGTAATTCAATCTATTCCTTAAATATAAATTGGTATTTCAGCTGTCTGTGAAATATTTTCAGACTTCAATTATCACAAGCACTGGATGCCACGAGGGCTCTGTCACCTTGTGCTTCAGGCTGACGGCATTCCAGCGGCGATGTCTTTTATACGTTAGTAAAGCTGGCAGTGATTCATTTTGACATATGCTTAGCCAAATGTAAGAAACTTTTTGTCATCAAGTCCTACTGATGCACAGGGGCTGTTTGCGGTCTGTCTTGGTGTCTCCCTACCAGAGAAAGGAGTCAAAAATACTCGAATTTGAGGAAAAGCCTTGATGTTACTTTCTAACAGGTGAGGGGCTTGCCATTGGGGGGAGCTACCAAGTGAAACGAAAGACGCTTTGACCCTTGAGCTTTGCAAATCGCCGCTGACTGACTGCCAACAGATGTGCTTTAGCCAAACGTAATCTACTGACGCCGTGGAATGTGTGCGGTCGGTGAGAGCATCCAGGGGTCCTGCGGCCCTTCAGCTCCCGGAGCAGCAGGGGCCTTTCACGTGGGCGGTCGGGGTGCCGCAGGTGTGAATGCCATGTCACCGTGTACAAATGGAAGAGAAAACTGTCCTTGTGGCAGAAGAAAGGTCCGCGCTAGCTTGGAGTTGGTAGCGGAGAGTATCGTAATAATACTGAGCAATAGATGTTTAAAAATTGCCAGAAGTTTCAAGAAACAAGATATTTAGACTAATTAGACTATTTGCCTGTCATCTTTATGTGCTACTTTAAACAATAAAAAACCCTCAAGTGAAATCAAAGCGTGGTAGAACATATTTCTTAAGTCTCCTTGATCAAAGCTTATAGAAGGAGAGGAATACTGCTCATAACCATTTCCTCAAATACAGATTTGAGATAAATTCTCTATTGTTGCATGAGGACTTTAGTGTAACGTAGGTGATGGCAAAGTGTCGATGAATGTCTTTCAGTATTAGACAGCCTGCTTCCTTTCAGGTGTACATGTGATGCCTTCCTGTTAGCTTAGCTTTTTTAGGTGATGCCAGAAAGGAATAAATAGGGTTTTTTTAAAAAAAGTATTGTTAGTATTTATCTGCCTACATATTGATTAATATTGGTTCACTGTGCCCTTGTCTTCCTCTATGTCTTCCTCAGTATCTGCTTATTTATTGTTACTTAGATTGCAGGTAATCTTTGAGATGGAGATCACAGTTTTCCTGACCTGGGTTTATAAAGTGTTTCGTTAGTGCAGTGGGCTCCTGGCCATGGATGGGGTCTCCCAGCTTCTATCTTGGTGTGAATGATTAATAAAGCAAACAGGAGATGCCCTTGGGTTGTTGTTTTAGGGCAGGTTGATAGGGAAATCTGCCCAGAATTTTTTAGTGTGTTGGTTTTTTTGTTTTGGTGGTATGTTTTTTGGTTTTGTTTCTTTTTGGGTGTTTTTTTTTTGTTGTTGTTGCATTTTTTTGTTTGGGGTCTTCAAGGATGTGTTTTTTTCAGGAAGCACTATGAGGCAGAAAAAAGGCAATCGCTAGATTTGAATAATTGAGAAGGAAGGCTCTTCAAGGTTGTCTGTGAATGGGAGAAAGTACTAAAAGAGAAGAGGAAGCACACGTATGTCTGGACCCAGGGGGGGAGGCAGCGATGGCACGCCTGGCCTTTAGACCGGGACCTGCACGCCGGGCTGGCTGCGCGGCAGTGCAGGGGGGCACGGCTCTACCGTGGCACGGAAAGTTTCCAGGTGCCATCTTGGAGGAGGACTGGAAAATGCCAAGGAAAATGGAAAGGAGTCTGCCATACTCATGACACAAGATAACCGGGAAATAATAGAGTACGGTGCAGGAGCTCATGTGCTGTCAGCTACTGATGTACATCTTACTCCATTCTTGGCTTAGCAATTTGCACTGAAAATCTTTAGTCAGAAACCAGCTGATTTCTTTGTTTCTTTTCATTCTGCTCCTTCTAGATAAGGGAATGAAAGGATTACTTCATAGATGTGTAATTCAAATGTCGATGTTCTGGCTCATTACAGAAACCAGCGCAGCCTACTGAAAAGAACAAAGCGTCAGCATGATACCCCATCTGATCACCTCCCCAGACGTACTTTTATCAAGCCTGGAAACCCCGTTAGTCTGAAGGGTTTCCTACGACGTGAATTCCTCACCTGTGCTTCTGTAGCTGTCTCATTTTGAATTTGCAAGTCACAAATTGTGTGTTGTTTCTGGGCTGGTTGCTTTGGAGGATTTTTAAAATTCACGTCCTTTAGTCCTCTCCTGCCTGTGTCAGTGGTCATGTTTACTTTTTAGATAAATAGCCCAAATCGTTGAGAGGGAGTGTGACAGTGTCCTAAACAAGTATTTAGGAACGTTATTTATTAATCTGTAAAGAATAAAGAGGAAGTTTGAGAGTTGGTCACTCTAAGTGATATTGGACTGGCCGAAACTTGATTTTTAGATCCATCTTTTGAAATTTATCTCCATTCAAAACTTTAGTTAAGTATCTTTGTATGGATTTTCTCCTCTTTCCCTTCTTTGCCCAGCTAGATGAACGCTTAGAGAGGGTATGCACTTCTGCTCAAAGGCATGCCTAAAACCAGGGACCAAAAAGAGGGGGAGAAATCTCGGAGAACTCAGTTAAGTGTCTGCGGGGTTTCAGCACTAGTTTAATTTATGATGTCAAATTCCTTTCAGCAGTTGACTTGCTGTGACCTTAAAGGAAGCTCTTGCAGACTGAGCTTTCACTGCTTCTGGGAGAAGAAATTGTGTATTTTGGTGTGTGTGTTTTACTGCCATATATGGGTCCCGCTGAGTTTGGAGGCCAAGGGCAGTGGCTGACGGTTTTATTTAAGGATGAGAGTTATGAGATGGCACTTTTGCATAGTAAGTTTCTAAAAACAAACACATCAGTGTTTAAAGCTTTTTAACAGCACCCTGTAAGGTCTGGTTCAGAAGATGTTTAAAAACTGTGAAAAAAAAACCCCAAACAAACAGAAAAGAAAAAAAGGACGTGTTTGCCTGCTTGCATGCAAGTATCCCTGAATAGCTGATAGCTTCATTTTTACTTATTTATGGGCAAATTATAGAGGTACATCTGTTCCTCCTCTGTATACAGTCAGGCATCTCAAGTTTTTAAGATACTTCTTGACAGTCTTTGAAGATTTAATGCCAGGTGGAAGATCAGTTAGAATTACAGATATCCTAAACTTTCAAAATAATGCTCCTGCCTGAAAACTGTTACTTTTGCTCCCGACTTTAATGAGGCACAGTCTAAACGTCATAGTAACCGAGGCAGGGAAAAGGGAAAAAAGCCAACCCAAAAATTCATGAGAAAAAAATCTTTCCTCATGTTTACAGTAAAGCCAAAATATTTGTGCTATGTTTATTTAACTTAAATGCTCAGGAATATGTCATGTTATAAAAATGACATTACTGGAATAAACCAGTAAGTAGCATGTAAGTCAGATACCAGGACAGGAAACACTTAGCTGGACTCAAGCTTTTATTATTTTTACAAGTTGCTTATACTGCTGTCAGTAAAGAGGGCAAATAAGCATAGATAAAGCTCTTTGCCTGCCATTAATTGTGAGAGTAAGTATGTGCCTTTAGATCGCAAACAACCTGATTTGCATGTGCAATCAGGCAGGCAGGTATCCTGTAGCTAGCCCTTCTACATCTTAATTGTGTCTGCAGTATTGTGTCTGCAGAACGGAAAGCTTTGTTTGAAAGATCACACCCTAAAAGTGACGATCACGTAAGCTGTCTCACTGGGGATTTTTGTTTGCTTTGTTTTTTTTTCCGCTAAATTCAATCACTCATTCAAGTAAATACATATACACCCTTTGAAAGTATGGCCTGAGGAATCTGACACTGGCCATCAGTTAGTGGATTTTGCTTAGTAATTGCTTCATCTATTCAATACTATTGAAAATACCCTTGAGCAGAATATAGCTGCAGGGGAACAGCACTCTAAAGCAGCAACCTAATTAATGAATCTCATTGCCACTTAGACGAGCATTATACAGTTGGCCTCGGTTGTCAGTATAGATCTGTTCTTACGACGTTACGTATTTGTCCAGAAAATGGGTGTGATTATTAGAAAAATGAATAAAGTGGGTTTGGGAGGCTGGTGTATTAGGGTCCACGAGTGAAGCAGATTGCATGTTCAGTATGCGGTCGCATTCCCGACGTTACAGGTGTCACCAACATCTTGTGACTGCGTGGAACAACAAATGAATTCTCTTGGCTTTTATCTCTGTAGCCGTGACCAAGATTATTCATTGCATTTAGATGAAGTGAAAACAAAGTAATCGTAGCCGGAGTGTGAAAGCAGGTAAATTGTTTTCACATAATGGAAGAGAGAGCGTGAAACAGAAGTAGATTTTTTTTTTTTTTTCATTTAATATTTAAAAAAACACAAGCCTTTGTGTGTAGCCATGAGCACCTGGTTTTTGTAGCCTGGATGGCAGGGGGAGTGTTTGTCTCCAGTTGAATAAGTTGAGCAATAATACCTGCCGGTGATGAGCCTTTCCTGAAAACCTTTTGAAGAAAGTTATTTTAATAAAAGTCATGCCGATAGTCAACTAATTCTTAGTTCCTAATTTTAAGAAAATAAATGCTATGCTTGAGATCTGCATTCCTGAAATCATTCTACCAACAAAACCTGTAACTCTGGATGCAAGTCAGAGCTTGTGTTTTTAACTAAAGTCATAGACAAATTTACTGAGCAGTCAATAAATAAAAATGTTGAGGTTGGACCAGATGATCTTTTGAGGTCCCTTCCAACCTGGGCTATTCTATGATGCAATGAAAAAGGCACATACACTTCTGAAAACTCTTACAGAAAACAAAGGCCGGAATAAATCGCTCTTCCTTGAGAAGTTCTTTTCTGGATGATACTGAGCCTCTTCCAGAGCCCAGTTCTGCAAGTACCTGCTATCATGTGGTGTGGCCTCTATGCATATGAGACCGCACATTAAGGGCCCCTCTATTGCTTATAAATCCTTCAAATTTATGCAGCATTTTAAAATGTAATTTTCTGCCTCTCTATGGAGACTCGCTGAAACCTGTGATTTCTACTTAGGCTTATGAGAGCTCTTTGGATAAAATAATTTTCATTAGTAAACTCCTCGGATGGGGTTATGGATCTTTAATGTGAGGTTGTCACTGGACCTTTTTTGCTGTTCGCTGGAGTGACCCTGGTACAGGACGAGTTTTGATCCTGGAGTATCTTTACTGGTTTGCACATCGGTGATTAGCATGGCAGCTTCTCTGCTTGAATGGGTAATTCCAATAACTCGGGTAGTCAGTTGATGGAGCATTCTTTGCCTTATGGTTTGAGTAATGGAAGTAATAACATTTGTGCTTATATATCAGAAAAATAACTTATCTAGCTGTTTTCAGTCACACTTATCCATTGGACATGACCACAGTGCCTTTTATGCTGGTCAGTCATTTTCAAGTCAGTGAGCATCTGGGTTGGTCATTAGCCAGCAGAGAAATCAATTAGGGCTAGTGGGGGTGTGTTAGAAGGAAAGGATTAAAATACATGAATTTTATTGATCAATTGTCCTGTACAATCAGTGTCCCCACAAGCAGGTCTTAAAGCTGTGCGAGAACTGGATGGAAGTTCTTACTGCTCTTGCATGTCTCTTGATTTAAGAATGAGTCCTCCAATCAATGGAGATTGCAACTTTCAGAGGCTTGGAGTTCCAAATGTTGATAAAGCAACAAGCTAATTAAGCATAAATTGTTATTATTATGTGGAGCGGTGCTGAAGATCCATTATTTTATTTCGTATATTTGTCTTAAAGTGATTATGTTGCTAATTATAAGGCTCACTAGTCTGTTTAACAGGAGTCCAAATAATTACAATTTGTTTGCAGTTCCCACCCTGTGTATTTTCATGCAATAAGGCAAATATTTTGTTGAATGATTGATCTCCTGCATGCCTTTTTGTACGTTTAGGAAAATTAAATGTTTCATTTTTGTTCTAAATTAAATAGTTCCAACTCCGGGACTCTTGTTCTGACAGTGTGTTGGTAAATTTTGGAGAAACTTGAGGGTAAGGCCACAGGAGAGATGATTGACTCTCAGGGTTGGAACTGAGTGTGTTCTCAATAAACTCTGTAACAAAATTCCTTCTGGTGTCAGTTGCTTTTGCATAATTTATTTTGTGTTTAAAAAAACTGGATCGAAGTTCTTATTTACTGGTTATCTTGAAGCAAGAGAAACCCTCTGGCCTTGGAAGCAATTTGGGAGCTGAGTTCCGTTGCTCTTACGGGAGTAATTTGAAGGACAAAATTCTTAACAGGCTTTTCAATGAATGCTCAATTTAGAGCACCTTGGAATCAGCAGCAGGCATCTAAAAACCCTTGGAACATCCAAAGAATGTGTTATTTAATATTAGGAAAAAAATTTGTCAAGCTTTTATAAAAAAGCTCAGAAAATTGAGGCTAAACTACCCAAGTCACTCTTAGATCTAGAGCTGTACTTCAGAAAATGGCTTAAATGAGAAGTCAACATTGTGAAGTTACCTCCTTGTTTTATGGCCAAAAAAAGGGTAAGTAGACTTCTGTCTCTGAATCTGCTTGTAAGTTTGCTGAAGTTTAGGTAGCAAAATACTTGCTTGGAAAAAATACCTAGTAAAAAAAAAAAAATTCACAATCTCAAACTTAGATAATAGTTTCTGAAAATAGCTGGGCTGCCAGAATGTCAGTATTTGGAATGAGAAGATTGCTAAGGGGAAATGGCAAGTAATAAGGGGCCTAAAGAGACATGAAAAGCTAGCAGCTTCATTTTAGTTTGAGGGAGAGAAAATTGCTTAGCACTACTTATAGCATCTTTCATTCAAAGATCTCAAAGCTTGCTGAACCAAACATAATTCTTTGAAGAGAGGTATAGACTAATGATCACTTTACTCCTCATTGAAATGCATCCGTCTCCGCACTGGAGCATACTTACTATTTGGCAGCAGGCGTCAATGCTACCTCGTAGTTCAATACGTGAAGTAAAGAGGAAAAATGTGATTGGGAAGAAGCTGGGGTAACAGAATGCACTGAAATGCCATCAGTTACATCTGAACACCACCATGCTTTTAATTAAAGAAAAAAATGTTCAAGAAATGCAGGTGAAAATATTTCTTCTCTGACATTCATGTTTGTTATTCTGCCAAATGTTTCCTTTATTAGGGAAAAACCTGGGGCAGCCAAGATTCTTAATATTAAAAAGACCTTAGTGGAACTGTTAAAATTCCATTCTGTTCAAAACTTTAATGCCAGTTGGCTGTATTATCGCTTTATAATTTTCTTCTTCAGTGCATACGCCACTGCATTAGTTGGTCATTTACCAACAGACTTGAAAGACCAATACCATTTAGCTGGGAAAACATCTAGAATTTTTTATGAGGGAATAAAATGGACTGAAGTGTTTCTTACTTTTTGACGATGGTAGTAGCAGCCTTTATCTTTCCCTCCTCCTCACCCTGTTCCCATAAAGACAAGAACTCCAATTTTATTTACATTAGTGTGAATAAGTGAAGTGCATCCTGAACTGAGATGCGTGAGTATAACCCCTTTTACTATGCAAGTAATAATTGCACTTGTAACTCTCCTAAGAGCTGTTACAATGCATGAGCAAGTCCTGAGAGAGCGTTTGTCATGGTTATTTCCAATACGGACCTTCGCTCCGAGGTTACAGTCTGGGTCCTGCGCGTGCAGGATCCGTCTCTGCCTCGGGCTTCGGTGGAGGAGGGAGAGGACAGAGAGAGATTAACACAGGCGTTAATCGGAATACTTTCTCTGAGTCTTGGAAAGTCTTTGCAAGCAAAATATTACTTGATCACTGCTGAATTATGTATTGTCAGGCGTTTAAGTGGCATAGCTATGTTTATGCCGAGCTCTCTGAACCAGAAGGAGAAGGAAACTTCCTAATGAACCTCCTGGAGAGCCGAGCCCCAAGCGTTGGGTCTAGCACTGTTTTTTCATCTGATGCCAGACGGCTCTAAATAGGTCTTAAAGCAGCTCCAACAGTTTATGCTGTTTAATAAATCTAATCTGTAAAACAGGTCACGTAAAAAACCTAAAAACTTTTCTTCTAATTACAGTAAGATTTTATTGAATGCACATTATACATATAGATCATAATACTTATTAAAAAAGACTATTAAGATTTTACAGTTCAAGATTTTACAGGCAATGGGAACAGTGGAAGCCTAATGCTTTCTGAGAATCATATCTGCATTAGCAAGATAAAGGACAATTTAGGAAGATTACAAAAGCAATGATTTAGAGTACAACATAAAAATCTGCTGAGAACTAATTCGCAATGCCAGCTGCTGCTAAGCTTCTTAATCTTTATCTAGTTCAATTAAAATCTGAATGTTTGGGATTTCATTAACAACTGGGGACTTGGAAATTACATGCACTTTTACACTGTATTCAACTGCTTATGCACATTATTGGAAGTTGCCCAAAATGTCTTCAGGTAGACTTGAGATATAATTAAAACTTAAGTACTTAAAGGATAATGCAGAGGTAAAAGAGGATTATTTTAATTTTTCTGTCAGATCCAATTGACAAAAAAAAAATAAAAATCTTACACAAGTCAAAATGAGTTGCAAACCAGTAAGAATTTTAGTGCAAGTGATATTTATGGGTGATTGTGCAATCAGATGTGCAGATCAAACAGCTTCGTTGGAGGGCGGAGTGAATTGGATATTGTAATTGTGGCCTGTGCTGGTTGTATTTTATTTTTTTTCTTGTGGAAAAACCACTTCACATCTATCGTTCACTTCTGTACTGATGTAACCAAGCTGCTATCAATTAATTATGCATTTCAAAGAATCTGCAAGTAGGCTTTTCTAAAATTAAACTAAGCAAAGTGATGAACAAGCTTTTAATCACTTAATACTGTGTATAAAAAATAGTTTCTTTCCATTAATTCCTCAAGAATAATTCTTCTAAAAGTTTTTCACATGTAGAAAAAGACTTCATTTTTTTTTCTTTTCCCTTCTCCCTTGTTTTTCTTCTATTTTTCCGTGAAAGATTTGACCATGGTTGGCATGCTGATTGAAAGCAGCAAAATAAAATACATGTCAGCGTTTAGCAGAACAGCCCTGTATTTTGAGGCAGCCATTGAAAAAGCTGATGATTTGGTTATTTGATGGTGTGCAAGAATACTGACTTTTTCTTTTCTATACAACGGAATGGATGTCATGCTGGCTGTATTTCTAAAGAGAGCAAGGGCGCTGGGCAGGGTTTTGCAGGGTCGGGGACAGCACTGGGGGATCTGCTAGTTAAGCTCTGGGTCAAATTCTGAGCTGGTTTAGATTTTCCAAGTTTCCAACTGGAATGGATTTCTTTCTCTTTAATTTTTACACTTCTTATGATCTTAGGTGCCACTATAGGATGTGGAGATAAGAATATTGTTCAGAACGAATGAGGGTACTTCAGGTGGTGACGTTTCTCTTGGAGATGTTGAAAAAATGTAGTACTGCAGGATAATTGGTACAAGACTTAGAGACAGCCTGGACGTGTTTAAATGGTGTGTTTTGATCAAGTTAACTTTTAAAATGATATAATGATAAAAAGAAATCGTTCAGTAGTGAAATTTCTTAACACGTTTGGGGAGGTTGTTTTACCTTTTGTCATAGGAAATTAAGGTGCTATTCTTAGCAAAAGAAAACTGAAGCTTTGTCTGCCTGGCTATTTGATTTTTTTTTTTTTTTTTTTTTAAAGAAGTTGTGTTTGCAGAGCAAGACCAATGGGTAGGAATGATTTTTTTTTTAACTTTCAAAACCAAAATACTACTTCCCCCCCCCAACACACACACACCTCTATCATGCTTTTTAATGGACACAAGCATGACTGGGTTGCTCAAGACAAGTGGAGAATGCAAGAAAGAGAAGTGAATTTTGGCTTTGGCGTGCTTTGGCCAAGTATGTTCTGTCCTATTTCATATTTGTGCCTGGAGACCTTTTCATATGCTAGGTAAAAAGGATGCAGAGATATCCTCTGAAAGTAAGTTTGGGTTTTTTTAAGCAAGTGACTATCATGAAGTTATGTGCTTGTCATAATGAGGGGAGACTTACAGAAATACGTATGTGATGGTTTTCTTTCCCTCTGCATGTTTGGATTGTGGCTTTTGAACAGTGATGCCTTTATATTATTTAATAAGGTAAACTGTAGTTTCAGAATTAAAAATAGACCTTTTGTGTTCTTATTTAAGAACTGAAGTAAAGATGTCTAGATCGCAAGAGTTAAGTACTCTTGAAAAATCAATTATGTCTATACAGGGCGCTGCAGAGGGAATCTCAGAAATGATTTCCCCATACAGAATGGCGAGGGCTGGAGCTACGGGAGGTGGGAGAAAATAGAGTCCCCAGCAGTGATTCCTGGAGGTGTTATCCATGCATACGGGAGATTTTGGTTGTGTAGGGGAAAGTCTCGTGGCTGGCGTACTGTACGGCTGGAGCAGTTGTCGTATGCTTCCATTGCACAGCTCTCACATGGCAAGCTGCAGCAAGCCTGGCTCTGCCACGCTGTGCCTTCACCCTGTGCCTTCACCCTATACCATCACCCTGTGCCATCACCCTGTGCCATCACCCTATACCATCGCCCTATACCATCACCCTATACCATCACCCTATACCATCACCCGGCCACCCTGGCCCAGGGAGGGCTGAGCTTAACAGCACGCTAAGTGTAGTTTGAGTGGGAGTTTGGGGACCGTATCATGTTGGGGGGCGAGGGAGGGAGAAGACAAATCAATCTGTCTTTCACCTCTGGTCAGAGAGGTCTCGAGAGCTTTGTGGCCGCGCTGCTGACTTGATTCTCCCTGCGAGGCTGGGGCAGGTTGGGTACAGAACACTTCAAACCGTGCCTGGGGCTCAGCCCTGCTCCTGCTTGGAGCCATCCGTGGGAGCAGGGCTCGGTCTTTTTTTTTTTTTTTTTTTTTTTTTTTTTTTTTTTTTTTTGTTTTTTTTTTTTTTTTATCTGGAGCTGATCCTGTGACTTCAGTAAATTGAAATCTAGCATTAACCTTCCTTATATGTGGATGCTGAGCCCAGTGAGGTATATAGTATTTCAGTTGCAGAGATCTCAATTTGCCCTGCTGTGTGCTGGGATATATGTCCTCTAAATCTTCTCTTTCTTCCGACTGTTGAATACATTGAGTATTTGGAGGTATTTCTTTAACTCGAGGGTTTTAGTCTGTGATCTTAACATGGATCAGCCATTACGTAGGTAGCCCAGTATGACAATCTGGACATAGGTTTTTACTCCTTGGATTTAGATCCTTTCAGAAATGTAGGGGTTGTTATCAAAAGTTAAAATAAGCTTCCCTCTTTTTTCTTACAAAGAGAAAACTGAAATAAATAAAATGAAGAATATTGATATATCACAAATGGAAACAGTAAATGTGTCGCTAGGGAGATGAGTGGGAGTTGAGAACAAAGATAACTATAGATATGATAAGTATCTGTACGTTTGGCTTCAGATATGAAAATCTGTGCCACAGATTGATCCTATAGGAGTAATAAATACACATTATCTGTAATTATTCTCAAACTTCATAAACCTTACTTTAATAACATCCTTTGCATCATTTTTTTGAGATCTTTTATTTTTATGACACTGTCAGGCTTTTTAATTTTAATTCCAAGAAAATTGCTCCAGCTGTTACAAATTTTGTTTTAGCTTCCATTTCTGTCATTCTCTTGAAAGCTGATAAACTGTCCCACTTCCATTCCCTGGAGGCTGAGAGATTCCTTTGGAGAGTTCTGGTAGCAGGTTGGAGGGGTTTTGTGTCTGAGCCATGCCTAGATGACTTTTTTT